>JAFVLL020027509.1:55000-153630 GCA_021397915.2 Tor tambroides
ACACATACAAAGCAGTGTAGTTGAAGCATAATGCTTGCTGTTCAAAATTACCCAAGCCAACACACATTCATGTTTCTGCCGTAAAACCATTATCCATGCCACCACAAACTTCAACCACACACTCAGTATGAAACTTGAAAGAGCATGTGATTTCTCCACCCACATGCATGATCTCTGAAGCTCACGAAGGCTGTCAGCATCAGTTAGGCACATCAGGCACTGCATATTATATTCAGAATGTAATTCATGAATCAGAATGCAACGATTTACACCGAAACATGCTTGTGGTGTGTTTGTGGTAGGCTGGCCGGGCGCACCTTATTCTGTAGATATCTGTGAAGGTCTGGAGGACTGGAGTGGAGCAAACAGCCTCTCTAACCCGTCTGACACTGAGGAGGAGGACGCCACCCATCTGGTGAGAGACCAACATCCCACACTCACTCAGTCACTTACTCATGTAGGGCGACACTTGTCATTTTTTACTCGTTTATCTGTTTGTTTTAGGTTGCAGGCAGATACAGGGCCTTCGTCGACTGGCGTAAAAATGGGACAGACTTCATCATTAAGTGTGGTGATGTCATACAACTACAGCATGAGGAAAATGATGGCCAGTGGTGAGTGATGTGTGCGAGCTTAAAGGAATATAAAGGGATATTCTGGGAGAAATGCAACATTCAAAATTGACAATTCTGTCATTATTTACTCACCCTCATGTTGTTCCAAACCTCCCTGACTTAACATAAAAGAAGATATATTGAGAAATGTCTCAGTGGTACAATTGGAAGTCAAGTGGACATCAGTCGTAACCAAAACTATTTATATACCAAATATATCTTCTTTGTGTTCCACTAGAGAGAACGTCATACAGGTTTGGAAGAATACGATAATTGATTATAGAAATTTTATTTTTGGGTAAACTATCAACATCCTGATTTCAAATTTAAAAAATGTTTAAAATGTGAAGTGTTACGGGAAATGTAGTCCCATATCAAAAAGAACAATTTAGCCAACTGTACCAGGATTGGGCAAAATTCTGAATTACTGTAGATCCCATTCAATTGCAAAAGTTGATTTAATGGTTAAAAATTACGGTTGCAGAATTTCCTTTCATTATATTCCTTCTTTTGAAAATTCGAATTCTATATCTTGTTTGTAACCTTACTTCTAATTCAGGAGTTTAAAGGGCATTTTCAATTAAATACTGAATGAGGCAAAACCCTGAACTTTCACATTTGTACTTCTACACCATCCATAGACTTTTACACGGTTATTGAACTGAACTAAATCAACACTGCACTTACTTGAGCTGAATAATCACACTAGCTGCTTGACAGCAGAATTTAGATTTGTCTTATGTTTTCTGCAGCTGGCATCACTGATTCTGTTATTTTCCTGTTTAATAATGTGAAGCTACTGTGTAAATAAAGGTGACATGACTTTCATAATGAGTGAACTTTTTTCTGTGGTACCTATAGGTAAATTGAACCAGATTTTTTCATTAAAATGCATTAGTTCAAAAACACAAATTTTGTGGCACTAAAGTGGATTTAGATATTGGTTCGGTGTGAATCAGTATAGCTGTGTTCTCTCACAGGTTGGTGAAGAATCTGAGTCGCAGACAGGAAGGCCGTATCCCTACTGCCAACCTGCAGGGCATCCTGGGGGAAAGCATCAAGAATCACTCCAACCGGCTTGGAGGTGAGAGTCCATTTGGACATCCACTGCCTTTTTAGTACAGTTCCCAGAAAAGATGAGTTTGCTTAAGATCCATACTGCCATATCTTCTGTGCAGACCCAGGGAATCGTAAGGCACGGAAGCTCAGCTCGCCGTGAAGGAATGGCCCAGTTCAATACTGGACCTTTAACATTCACACTTGGTAGCTCAGACTGTATGTGACTACATGGATTCAGACCTGACCAGCAGGATCGTATTCCAGAGTTTTTGTACTGATCCTCATTGACAGATGCTACCAAAATGCAAAAGACAAATCGTTTTACATATTACAAGAGATCTCCACCATTTCAGAAAACCCAGAGAGTCCTCTGCCTAAATACACTTCAGTCCTCCTGACTAGGTGAAGCCTAGAACATTCTGACACTGGGATTGTCCCAGTAGACTTTGCAGTTGTTTTTAATGAATCAAGGCCCATCAAAAGGCCCCTTCGTCACTGTCTTCACGGTTAACCCTCTCAGAAGACCTATGAAAACATCCTGTTCGTAAAGGACCGGAATTTTTAAACTGTTTGTTTGTTTTTTTGTGCTGTTATTTATCTTGTACTGTTGTATTTATCCTCAGTCTGAGCTCTTCCTGAGAGCTTCAGTGCCAAATCATGCAGTGCCATAATGCCTGTTTCCCCACTTTTATTTAATGCAGACTTTGCTCAGTAGTGCACTAGTTACCTCAAAAAAATATTTATAAGCACTTTATTCAGGTCACGCAAATTTGTGGCCTTTTGTGTCTCTCTACAGCTTTAAACCGGATGAATTTTGCATGCCGTCAATTCTTACCTCTCTTATGTGGTAAAATTCTCTTGTCAGGCACTTTACATGCAGAATCTACTTTGCCAGCTTGAAGACCTGGGGGCCGTCATGTAAATGTTGACTTTGGAGCCACAAATATGAGTTATGAGGGGGTGAGCAGAGCGCATGTGTGTTGAATGTGTGGCACGGCTGCACAATCAGAGCCGTGTTAATGGAGGTTTCTTATTAAGGGAGATCATACAGCAAACATTACATATACCCACTGTTTAGAATGCTTAATGAAATATTAATTGCAGACTTATATGAATTTACTACATTAAATCAGGCCCACAGTTGGAGGGCTGACTTTGATATACCAGCGTTTGAAGTGGAAATGAGCTGTGTGTAGCAGCAGGAGACGCTGTGGAGTACATATCTCTTATGTTATTAATTTCGCTATCAAGTTGTTCCCTTCCAGCGTGGAGCTCCAGCCACCCACTCAAAATCAAGCCATGTAAAGGACACAACTGCCTGTAGACTGTGCTGTATTAGCCATATATACTGTCAGCTTTGCATATTTATATGCTTATTCGTGTCCAAACGTCTGAGAGCACAGGTTTTTTCCATCATGTTCAAGTTCATTTTGTAAATTTAGTTTTTCACTCAGATGTAATGCTAAACAAAAAGCATTTTCACTAATGTCTCAGACTTTTGGACCTCGCTATATCTAATAGCATTTAATCCTGATTTTTGTTTTTGTTTGTTTTCGGGACTGGCTTCTAAATTATTCTTTTTGAAGGAATGTATCTGTGTTGACTGTTGTATTGTAACAATATTGTATTTAAATTTGTACAGCCTATTGAAAATTAAGAAATACGTTTTTTAAATAAAACTATTTAATAGTAAATAATTTGTACCTTATTATTTAACTACTCTAGTGTTTAAACGTTTGGGGTCGGTGAGATTTTTCTACATCTGCTCACCAAGTATTTATTTGATCTGAGCATATATTAAATACAGTAAAAACAGTAATACTGTGAAATATTATTAGTTTTTTTCCATTTCAGTGTATTTTAAAATGTAATTTATTCTTGTGATTGCAAAGCTTCATTTTCAGCATCATTACTCCAGTCTTCAGTGTCAAATGATCCTTCAGAAATCATTCTAATATGCTAATTTGCTGCTCAAGAAATATTACTTATTAATGTTGAAAACAGTTGTGCTGCTTAATATTTTTTTGTGGAAATGGTGTTACATTTGTCAGGATTTTTTTTTTTTTTTTTTGATGAATAGAAAGTTCAAAGAACACCATTTATTTGAAATAGAAATCTTTGGAACATTATTCTCTGTACTGTATCCTCTCTGAATGAAACACACTTCTTTCTATAGAAAAAAATCTTACTGACCCCAGATGTTTAAGCGGTAGTGTATATATTAATTAATATAAATATATTAATAATGATAATAAAAAAATAGTTCAAGTTATAACGAGATTTTTTAGAATTAGACATTGTAGAGTCAAAGGCACATGTACATCATAAACATCAACTGTGTTGTTATCTCCCAGAGACTGGCCTCAAATGATGAAAGGATCTTTCGCGGGTGAGATCTGAGTGATCTGATGCCTCCAGTGTTTATGGGGAAGATTCAGTGATTTTCAGAACTAGGTCACGAGTCTTTTAAAGAACGCTGTTGAAATCTTAAGTAGGTTTCTAGTGTCAGATATTTTCAGTCATCCCCCCTCACGTTCCTCCAGTTTTCCCTCTGAAGGCAGTGGCAGTTCAAAGCTTGAGGGGCTATATTTTTTTCTTGCTGTCTGAATGAGAGATTGAGTTCTCAGTCAAGAAACCTTAGCAGGTTCTAACCATGTAGCAAGACAGTATATTGCTTAATAACATACCTGCTTTCATTAAACCACAGGAGAAAACAGTATGTGTCTATGGATTATGGATTACTAAATGTCTTTATATGGGACAGTGAAGGTACTAAGTCATGTATAATTGATCAAATGCCGCACAGGGTTTATTGATGGAATCTCATTGGCCAGCCAGGTCTTGGGGGTGGAGCAAGACTACAGTCTGTTACAGATTACGAACAATCTAATTGTATTTCTTTCACCTGATTAAACAAGTGCATCTTTTCTCTCCAGGTTTGAATAGGCCTACTCCATGTGTGCAGATGAGATTTTAAAATGAGAATTCTAGATCATAGGTCCACATTTTTAAGCAGTACTCCCTTAGTAACACCCATGACGTGCTGTATCCAACGATAGTAGTTACCAACCTGTGTGTACACACCGTACTTCCCTTTCTTGGCACATTCTTCTCCCCAACTGACAATGCCTGTGAGGAACCAGGTGTTGTGGTAGCGCATGGCATGAGGTCCTCCGCTGTCGCCCTGACACGCATCTTTAGGAGAATCTGAGTATCCAGCACAGAACATGAAGTATGTGATCGGGTCACTGCTGCTTTCCTTACACACTGTTCTGGCTACATAAGGCAACTCAACCTTCTGTAGGGTCATTGCACTTCGGCCTTGGAAGCGCAGACGACCCCAGCCGCTGACAGTAGCCAGAGATCCAGACTGCAGCAGTGAGTTGGAGAAGAGCATGGGTCCCAGGCAGATGTGACGTACAGTTGGGGTAAACCGGATGGGGTTGCGCAGCCGCAACAAGGCAATGTCATGATTGTAGAGGCTTACTTTGGAGTCATAACGGGGATGTGAGATGAAACGGGTGACGTTCAGATTCTGCTCTGTGCCTTCAGTCTTGGAGACATCATGCTCCCCTGTGAAGCAGTTGTTTAGTTTAGTAATAGGAATTGTAAAAATTTCAGAAGAAAAATATCTAAAGATTATTTTAAAAAAATTGACCAGAGATGCAACGTTGCATATAAGATAATGTTTTTGAAAGAATTGTGTTATGCTCACCAAGGCTATATTTGATACCGTAAAGTCACTAATATTGTGAAATATTATTACAATTTAAAATAAGTTAAAATAAGTATTCTACTTGAATGTATTTTAAGATGTAGTGTATTTCTGTGATGCAAAGCTGAATTTTCAGCGTCATTTTCAGTGTCACATGATCCTTCGGAAATCGCACTAACATAAATTGATTTGGCGTTCAACAAAAGTATCTTATTATTAACAATGGTGAAAACAGTTGTGCTGCTTAATATTTTTGTGGAAAACTTACATCGCGAGCTGGGACTCGAACTCGGGACGCCCGAAGTGCAATGGCGCAATTTTTAAATAGGCCCATTTTATAAATTTAAATATTGGTGCCATACAGCAATTTAATTTAACCACGTGTTTCCTTGGCTGTTGTCCTGGTCTTACCAACTCTGATGTAGAAGGATCCATTCTGGCTCCCTACCAGACAGTGGGCTGCAGTAATGACCCATAACTGGTTAAGAATGGAGCCTCCACAGAATACCTGCTGTGTTGAGCGCGCCACCAGCGCCACCTAGAGATCAGCAGTCAACTGGGATATATGACATGATTTTGGGTGCATAAACAGATTGCGTTGTTGTAGATGTGCCCGTAACTCACTAATTTACTCATAGATGATTTGATCAAAGGCATTTTTGATTGCTATAGCACATAATATTTATAGTCTTTACCTGCCAAGGGATTTCTCCAGGTAAAGCTGGATTGCCACCAACAATACGGCTTTTGGGGGCACTTACGGTTGGTACAGGAGTCATCAAATACTCATCAAATGCCCATTCAGGGAGTTTAACATGAGATGGCGTGATTTTCTCTTCTTTCTGTTTAGAATTTGAAGGGGTTGTCAAGTTGTCCAGTTTGGAAGTGCTGGATGTGAATTTGATTGTCTTATTGGAAGATTGTGCAGAGTTCCTTACAGAGGTTGGACCGCTGGCCAAAGTTCTCACAGCTGTTTTAGTGACTTTGCCACATGGAAACTTAACTAGACACATAAAAAAAATACATAGTTGCATGGTTTTGCATGAACATTTTGCCTGCAGTGTCTTTCTTCAAAACAAAGTAGCTCTTTTAGATGTTTTTGTAACAATCAGGACATCAGGAATTTAAAAGTAGCCTAATTAAATCACCTATAGGTTCACATGTGAATCCATCATCTTTGAGTCTGTAACCGGATGCACACTGACATCCTGTCCCATGAGACTCCATCACAACACAGAAATGCTCACAGCCTCCATTATCAACATCACACATTTTGGCAGTCACTGAGAAACAGAACAAAGCATCTTTTTCTTATCTTCAGTAATTTAAAAAATTTTCATTGATTCATTCATTCATTCGCTAAACATGGTGCATTGTGTGTTTGAGGGAAGAGAGATCTTGTCTAACCTATTTCACAGTTTTTGCCTACATAGCCCGGTAGACAGTTACAGGTGTATGTGCCCATCTGGTCCTCACATGTGCCTCGGTTTTGACAGGGTGATGATTTACACTGGTCCCCATCTGACAGACAGGATCATTTATTAACAGCTGGTAAGAAAAAATCTATAGAAATAATGTGCTTTATTCAAATTCTGGAAGAAGGAACAGAGGACGGAGATTCAAATTCAGTTTAAATTATTTTAATAATTTGTCTAATTAAATATTAGCCAAATGCATTTTATTTCCTGAATTCTGAGTTTAAGAATATAGTGATGTCCAGTTCAAATATCATTTAATTTATTGGTCCAATAGCTACCTAAACATACATCATAAGAATGTTTTTAACTTTAAACTGTCATTTCTGGCCAAAATACAGAGTCCTCTATCCATAATGATGCTTCCTCCTCTAGTGAAAACATTCATCTCATGTAGTCCTCTCACATCAAAATCCATCAACTTATTTGTTTAGAACTGTTTTCGCTTGTAAACGGTGCTTGATCTGTGCATGTTTCTCTATTGATTCATTCAGGCAAGACAGAAAGAATCAGGAGAGAAAGATCTATCCATATTATGGATAGAGCACTTTCATTTTAGCTGGAAACAACAGTTTTAATGATCGATATGCTTATTACAAACACGCAGCTTTTTGCTTCAAGGATGGACTGGAGTAATTTGGATTGAAGTACCCATTCACTGCAGAGGATCCATTGGTCAGCAAGTGCTGTAGCCTAATGCTAAATTTCTCAAAAATCTGTTCCAATGAAGAAACAAACTCATCTACATCTTGGATGGTCTGGGGGTGAGTACATTTTAAGCAAATTTTCATCTTTGGGGTGAACTGTTCCTTTAACATATAGAGATCTTCTCCTGTTTGCCCTTGGTAAATATGACGGTCAATGATTAAACACACTTACCAACATAACTTGCCCAGAACTCCATCTGAAAAACAGACCAAACACACATTTGCTATATTACACAATGCATGACAACTGACAAACCACATCTTGCTCTACTCACTGTCTTTTCATCATTTTCAAAGGCTTCTCTGGCCTCCTCCAGGACACACGTCTCCTCCATACACTCCCTCTCTACATTCCCCTTCAGAAACTCCTCAAATAGTCCTGTGTTTGCTCGCCTGTGTCTCCGCAAAATGCTGTCAGCTTTCTCCCCATCTAGGAACACTGATCCTGGGGCTGTTACAGAGTTCGAGAGTTTATAATCTTTACTGGAGGGGAACTACTGAAAGCATTCACGTAAATATGATGATTAACCCTCAGAAAGTCAGAAGGCAAATGCCAAGTGTGCCTTGTATGTTCTCTGTCAGCTCTAAGAAGACTGATTTATAAGAGGTAAATGGTTGTGTAGGTCTTACCTGCAAAGGTCTGCAGCAGAATATATGGGAATAGAACAAGAATGAATGAAGCCATATCAGTCCAAATTCGGTTCCTTATTATTCCACAGTGAGCTGACAAATAACCTGAGCCAACGCTCCAAAGTACACCTGTCTACCACACTTCCACACAAACGACTGGCACAGGATATTCTGTTTGACTGAGAGAAAGAACATTTCAGTCATATTTGTGTCTGAGGAGCTGCATGTGGTTTGAAAAAAAGACTGAGAGATATAATATTTTTACAAAATGTATTTTTGGACTCCAGATTTAATGTTTACACTTTAGATATTAATTACATGTTTTACAAAACTATTTTTACAATCTTTTTCTGCTTTATAATGACGTGTTAATCTCAGATACATGGACGGCCTAATAAAATATATTTTTATTTATTTAATAAATAAAATGTTAATAAAATATATTTTATTTGCCCAGGTATAATGCCAATGTAAATGTTTAATTTTGGAAAAATATACACTACCAGTCAAAAGTTGTGAAAAAATTTAAACAGCTGTTTTAAATATTGATAATAACAATAAAATTGTTTCTTGAGCAGCAAATCAGCATGTTAGAATGATTTCTGAAGGATCATGTGACACTGAAGACAGGAGTAATGGTGCTGAAAATTCAGCTTTGATCACAGGAATAAATTACATTTTAAAACCTATTCAAATAGAAAGCAGTTATTTTAAATAGTAAAAACATTTCACAATATTACTGCTTATGCTGTATTTTGGATCAAATAAATGCAGGCTTGGTGAGATGAGCAGAAAAGAATTCTTTAAAAACTTCAAAAATCTTACTGTTCAAAAACTTTTGACCGGTAGTGTATTTCAGTTTGTAGGCCTAGTACCTATAATATTACATGTAATGTTTTTTCTCACACAACATAAATGTATTTATATACATGAAAATATATAGCCTTCCTTTTAGAAAGATTTCTCATCGCAAACCGATCTCCATGTTTGAGGGTCCTTGGCATCAAAAAGTTTCAGAATCAAATCTCCACTAGATGGTGCTGCTGCTTCAATGAGTACATCAATAACGTAACCGCTAGTTTTTCCCCCTTAAATCAGTTTAGCATTCATTGGTTTCCTCCTGCACTGTTAGAGAAAAGAGATGAAATATGCAATACTTCATAAAGAAAGAAAGCATTATCATGTATATTCTCCACAGATGGGCCCTGTATGGAGACTGTGGGAGGGGCTGGATCAGCATGTTGGAGAACAGCCCGGTCTACGCTTCAGTTCCGCTGTAAGTGCTCTTGATTTCTTCTCGCCGCTTGGGAATCTGTTATCTTCTCAGATGGAGCTTTTTTATTGACTGTGGGCTTTTCGTTTTCATCCAGCCATTACGGGGCTGAATTATTCATTTCGAAGTAATTAACACTGGCCATCAATCCCACTGTATGAGAGCCAATCAATCTGGAACTGAGAGTTAGTTTTCATTGCTGAGATGGGCTTTGGCTCACAGCCTCTCAAGCAGCAATCAACTGACTGTTATTGCAGTTATAAGAGCATGAATAAAACGACTACATCACTCAAAACTTTTTTCATTACTGCACTTAATGCTTGGAAAAGCTTTACCCCCAGTTAGCCTTGAATTCACAGCCATTTTTAAAACCAACACCATCAGTCAGTGAAGCTAAGTCTCTGAAGGCAGAGCTATATTTAGACAAATCCAGACAACACTAACAAAAATTATAAAGACATTACTATGTTTAAAATGCCTTGACGTTCTGGAATACTCGTTTATAATTGGTCCATTGCGCTGTACATCAGTGTAAGTTACCTCAGATGACTTCACTATTTGTATTACGCTAATTTTGTTGCAAACTTCATCTTGTTGCTAGTTCGTTTTCGACTTACAAAACAAAGACCTGATAACTTTAAACAAATGTTCTATTAACATTACTAGAACATTAGCTAAAGTTCTGAAAACGTTTCTCGTTAGCTGGGTGTGTTGTCCGAGTCAAGTCCTGATCAATTCTTTTCGATAATCTTTTTTTTTTCCCCTCAGAATTTTAAGGCCTGTCCCAATACATAGTTTCAGTCTTTGCACTTGTCCACTTATATACTTGCACGACAAATTTCTTGTATTTGACTCAAGTTTTCAAGTGTGCATGAAGACCACAATTGTGTATTGCAAAGTAAAGTTTTTACAGAGCTTTATTTGCACATTTTGATTTTCAAAACTTTAAAATAAACTTCTAAATGCCTGTACAGTAGTCCCTAGATTAGATTTAGTGTACATTAAGGGCCCTGAGCTTTGGTATTTTTCTGACCCATGGCACAGTCTGTGGGGATTGGAACACGCCCTTTGTTCCAATGAACCAGGTAAAAAAAAAAAAAAAAAAAGATTCACCAGATCTTGTTCGCCATCACATAATGACACCATTGATGTAACGCTGTCATCTCGGCGGATGAAAATATCACCCTGTCACAGTTTATTTTATGATAATGACAGGCTAACTGTACATTTTCACTTACTGAGAGAATACACTCATTTGGAAAAATGCGTTTCTCTCATCATGTTTTGAGATGCCATATACTTTGACTTCACTGGGTTGAACTACATTGAGCCTTGGGCTGATACACAGCAGGTGCTGAGACTGTATAATGTTGTGATAGCAGGGCAGGTTGGTGTGGTTATGCGGTGCATGTGGGAACTGAAGCTGATTTATAACACAGCACCATTGATTTCAGCAGTGATGTGCGTCTGTCTGCCTGCCCTGTGCTGCTGGGAATTGGTGCCATCTCCAATTAGATTAGAGGCTACTGTGAAAGATCAGCCCACTCCAGTAGATAATAAAAATGTGACGCCTGTTCAGTGCAATCGATTATGGAGAGCATCCTCACTCTGAGGAGGTAAGCAGATCGCAGAGGTCCCAGCCTTGTGAACTCTGCACAGGACCCATGTAGCTCATTAGAGTCCCTGAGCCATTTGTGCAAATTTATTTTTGGCCTCAAGAAGCACCTGACTGGGTGTAGCGTAATGTGCAGACAGAAGGGATGAAGAGAGAGAGAGAGAGAGAGAGAGAGAGAAATGAGGAGCTGTGATTATTGCAGTGTTAACTGTATCAGGAAATGATAACAGGTACAAGACTACACTTTTCTTACAGATGCTTCATGTTCCCCTGATCCACACTATGTTATTTAAAGAAATAGTTTTATAATTTACTCACCCTCACGTTGATTCAAACCTTCAGAATTTTCTTTCTACTGTCGAAATTTAGTTATTAGGTACAATGTTCATGCTGCTCTTTTCCATGAATGGTGAATGGTGACCAAAAGCACTGCAAACGCAGTCCGTATGACTCCCATATATTCTTAGCCTACCGAAGTCATGTAATAGGTTTGTGTGAGAAAAAGACTAAAATTCAAAGGGATAGCTCCCTCAAGAATGAAAATTACCCCATGATTTAATCGCCCTCAAGCCATACTAGTTCTTGTGTGTCTCGTAACCAATCAGGATGCACCAAATGTAAATATGCACATTCAAATTGCACAAATGAGATTTGTGAGCTACAGTAGCAGGGAAGATTATTTGGAGTAATGAATTGTAGTCTGTTCCTCACATAAAATGATTGTATGAGTTTAGAAGACTTGGAATATAGAGTACAATCGTTCACAAGTTCTAGTTTGTTTTCTAATCTCGTTTTCTGCTATACTATGAGTATTGCTTGAGAACATCTTGTGATGTTCTTCATTTATAAATGTGACCCTGGACCACAAATGTCGCTGGGGTATATTTGTAGCAATAGCTAAAAATACATTGTATGGGTCAAAATTATTAATTTTTCTTTTATGCCAAAAATCATTAGGATATTAAGTAGAGATCATGTTCCATGAAGATATTTTACTGTATAGCATTGCTGTATATATGTCCATGTAATATCCAGGACACAGAATAAGTGTATTTGTATATTGAAGTTGTTTTAGATGATACGCTTAATAAAAGCACTGACTGAGGTTGAGTTTGACACAGAATTCTTCCTTTAGTGAGATTGATTATTCTCCAGAGACGGCGAGGCAGCAGGCCAGACCGCAGATATATAGCATTGAACATCACAGCGAACAGTGAGAACAGAGAAACATCACACCAACAGGAAACGGCACAGAGAAGACTGAGAAAGGTTGTAATTACTTCACTTTGCTTTGTACGTTTTTAGAAGAAAAAGGGGAAAAATAAACTTTGCACCATCTCAAATGAATGCAGACAGCCTAAGAATAGCAGGCTGTCTGAGAACAACCTTCACATCACGCAGGCACCACAATCTCTGCCTCTGTTTCTGCGGTTCCAGGGATTAGCCGTGACTCACCATGCAAGTCCTTACTGTTTTCCTCCTTCTCTGAGAGCGCAGTACGGACATCAGTCACTCCTCACCGTGTGTTTACCCTGCTGCTGCTCCTGCGGGAACATGGGAGCATGTGTGGGTGTGTTTTCAATCACGGTGGCATAATGAACCAAAGCTATTATTTATGCAAATTACATAGCATTTTATTGAAGAACCACTTTCAGAACTTTTAGGTCATGCACTGGGGCTTCAAGTCTTGATTTCTGCTTCTGAAGTGACCCTCTAACCACCATATTCAGAAGATCATAAAATGACTGTAAATTAAAAATGAATTAATTAAACAATGGAGAATAAATGAAATAATCCTGCTGTTATTTTAGTAATAGTTATATTCTATTATAGTATTCATTAATGAACAGTTTTAGTTTTAGTAATTTAAGTAGTTTATATTGTAAGTTAATATTTATATTTCATTATTTATAAAATATTATTTATACTTATTTAAATGATATAAAAACAGTTTTAGATTAAGTTAATAACACTGGCTGTCACAGGGGATATATCTAAACTATATGTTCAAAACTCTACACATATAAACAGATTTTAACAGAAAAATGTTCTCAGCATGTTAATTTAATTTAATGTCAAAAAAGCATATTTAATTTAATGTCAAGGCAGGTTGGGACATTTTTGCAAGTCATATTTTAAATGATGTAATTTTATGCAATTTATTAATTGAAAGTTGATATCTTCTTTTCATGCTCTGCTTATTCTTCAGTTGTTTTGTGTTTGGCAGGTTCCTACTGAGACAACAATGGTAACCAGGTAACCAAAAAGTGTAACAACAAACCCTGTATGTTAATGTTGTGTTCGGTAAGCTATATCGTTTTATTACAGGTCAATATCAGTGGAAATGTTCAATAGCCTCAAGATCTCAAGGTACAGTATGTTCCTTTTCAGAAATGGAAAATGAAAAAACTAAATTAAATAATAAAAAGAATGAATAAATACATAAGCAAACAAACCTGCCGTAAGAAATGTTAGTGGCCTAAAAAGGCCTAAAAACTAGCCCACTTCTCCCCTATATTCTTTGAGCAGAGAATCAGGTGCTACATAATATGTAACATTATGGTACAGTAGCACTGGTAATTTATCATAAAAAAGTGAACATTAGTGACATGTTAAGCTATGTGTTTCGGTGTGTTTAATCAGTTTGGATCACGACTGATGACCGTGTGTCTAATCTCTCTCATGCTAGACATGGAAGCATCCCATTTATTTTCTAAAGGTGAGTATAGGGGCCTTTGCTGCTGCTAGCTCTGACATCTGTCTCCCTTTCCACTATTAAATCACACGGAGCGCTCCCGACTCCCTTCCTGTGAGCGCAGTTATAAATGGAACGACTGCAGGCTTGAAGGATCTGCCCATGCCTGAGTCTCCTGGACGTGGCCATTGACATTAATCTGGTATTTGTTGGAGTGCACCTCTGTTAATTAGCACAGTCATTCTGTGAGTCTGAAAGGGTAATGTTTCACACCCACGGCCCCTGTGCGCCACTCCAGCTCGGCCCAATCTAAGCAGCTGACATTTAAACAATCTGCTTGATATTTAGTAAGAGGATGAAAAGAAATAGCTACTTTATGTGTGCTCAAAACTGTAAACACATTTCTTAGGACTCTCTCTTTCAATCTGCAGGCTAGCAGTACTTCATAATATTGGATGGGTCTTAACTGAGGAGATGTGGAGATGTCCTGTGCTCTGTCTGTCTGAGTCTGACACCAAGTCTGACAGTAAGTGAAGATGTGAAAACCCCTCTGACACTGTTGAGAAATTATTTTGTGGGGACTGTGTGGATGATCAACAATTCAGATTGAAAATGAACTGCTAACTTAAAGTCTCTCACTGAGGTGGTACTATATGTACCATTTAGGTACTGATATTGTATGTACACATTATGTACCTTCAGAGTCCTAATATGCCAAATTTAGGGGTAAATAAGGTACAAAGGTGTACCTTTTAAAAGGATGCCGCCTCAGTGACAGCTTTTGTACCTTTTTCTGAGAGGAACTGTTTTGGTAACTGCAGCATTCTAGTTCTTATATGTCTGAAATGTACTTTTAAAGACCAATTCACACTGTACTGGCAGACGCAAACAAACACATTCATCAGGTTTTGTTGTTTCAGTGTATTACTCCTGTTGAAGTCTGTTGGTGTTGATCAGTGTGTATTTTCGCTGATTGAATATGTAGAATCAGCATTTGTCGCGTCTTGTAATGTCTGAGAAGAAACATGGTGTAATCTGGTGACCGTATGCATTAGTCTGCATCTGTCGGTGCAGTGTGAATTGGATTTAAGACCTCTGAATCTTGTTTGGGCTCCCAAATCTTTTTTTTTTTTTTTTATGACTTAAACCAGTCTGGGCTAGTTTGCTGTTCTCTCACTGTTCAGACTGATCTGTTGGCTGTTTTGTAAAGATGTCCCTGTTGGTCAAAGCTGAAGACCACTAGTTTAAACCAGCTACATTTACACACCCCAGTTAATAGATATAAAGCTTGAACTATTGCTTATACTTACATTTACAGATCATTTAAAGTGTACTGACTACAGAGACTGTTCCCCTGAAGTATAGTAGCATGGAGTAAGATGTATGGTCCAGGGAACAATAACAAGAGGGTTGGAAAAGTATTTTTTAATTTCTCCAGTTCATTTGTCGACCCTGTCTAAATTAAAAAAAAAAAAAAAAAAAAATCCAACCAAATCCAGTATCATTGCCATTACACTACCATTATCCCACCACCACAATCAGCAGCTGGTGATTACCGTGGAAGTGCAAATGCCTAGAAACAGTGTCAGTGCTCCCATGTAATTCTGTGATGGCCCAATTCAAAAGTTTCCAAACATTTTTAAATGCAGGACTAAATTTTGGACTGCAATGGACTACTGCAGATTATATTCTTATCATATTACATATAAAATCTCCTCCAGCTAAGCTCAGACCACCGGGATTCATCAAGTGCCAAAACAAGACAATCACACATATTTTGTTCATTCATTATCATGAAGAAAAGTTCACATTGTGCCTAACAAAATATCACAACACTTCCAGACTCTTTTTTTTCCTAGTCTAGTGTTTTTTTCCCCCAGCCCTCTGCAACTCTGATGTTTGGACTAGTCTTCTGGGGATCAGTCAGGCCAGAGCTCCTCAGCTCTGAACACTCTAGGACAGTGCTACAATAAAGCCCAATGTTTACCCATGGAATGTTAAACAGAACTCTGCTCAAGGCTCTTCAGCAGAGATGGAGGAGTACAAAGGAAGAGACAAGCGGGCGATAGAGAAAGGTAGGAAGTCATGCTGGGGGATATTTCTTGTGTCAAGCTCAGGTTAAATCAATGGCTTTCTGCCTTGGCATTTTCTTATTTCTAAAATTCTTATATGTATCACCCCATTTTTGGATAACAAAATGTAAATGGTGAGTGAGATTGACCTAAAACTATGGCAGATTTTCAGTGCTTATCAGTCTGAGACCACATTAACAATCTTGGAGTCAAAACCTAATTTAAACCTGGAAATAAACAGGAAGCTTGAACTATTTCTAGGTCACTAATCACATAAATAAATTTGGGACATTGTTCACATGACTCATTGTACAGACGGATATTCTTGCTTCCAGTAAATCATCTCGGTGTTTGGATCATCTCAAGTCATACTGGAGAACATGATCATCAGATTTGACAAAAGTTCATGCAGCTGGAGTGCTGCTGTCAAATCAAATACTGAGACATGTAAAAATGAATACTCATTTTTTAATTGACCCTTTATTGTAGAAGCTATAATGGAAACAGGTAAGTTTATTCATGATTAATTAATTATGATATTTATAGGGAATTTGAACAGAATTGCTGTTTTTACGTCTGATCACTGAGTTGGCCAGCGATTCATTGAATGAGCCGTATAACATCAACTCTACAATGCATATTAATACACTATACTCCAAAATGGCGCTATGCTGACGCAGAGGAGATGAATTGTTGAATAAAGTCATTATTTTTGGGGGGTTTTCCGTACAAAAAGTATTCTCGTTGTTTCATAAAATTCAGATTGAACCACTGATGGTAGATGGACTATTCTGACGATGTCTTTCATACTTTTCTGGGCCTTGACAGTGCAAATTGTTTGGCAATCAATGGGGCAGTCACAAGCCGCTTTTCATCCAAAATATCTTAAATTGTGTTTCCGAAGACGAACGAAGCTTTTACGGGTTTGGAACGACATGGGGGTAAGTGATTAATGACAAAATTTTCATTTTGGGGTGGAGTAACCCTTTAAGACATTAACTTATCACAAAAGACAAGATGCTTCTCTTTTCAATATAAATAAGACTTTATTGGATAAATCTAAGACATATAAGCTAATCTAACACATAAACACACACACACATTCACACAAGTTGCAAAATGAGGGAAAGTGAGGAAAGAATGAATTTAAGAGAGTGAAAATGTGAAATCCCAAGTTTATATAAATATATGCAATTTCTTAGACCTGAACAACCATCAATCAATTAATTAACCCTCTCATTGACTTTCTCAGTAAGGCTATTAAAATGCACCAGTTCAGCTAGAATCTGGAGGTACTTGTGTTGCTTGTTTTAGGGGATTCCCTTCATTGTCATCATTGCAGAAAGGGGTTTCCCAAGGTTGTTAACTGGCATAAGGTCTAATAGTTGTTCGAAGTGACGTCATTGGCTGAAGGATGGTGCAGAGTCGTGTGTGCTGGTTGAAGTTTTGAGGTGGTCACAGACAACATTTGAGACACGGCTTTGCGGCAAAACTTAGAATGCGAAACTCTCAATGGAAAGAAAAGAAGAAAAGTTTGATGAGAATACATGGCGTATCTCGTGGTTTTTAGAGGAGCAGAAGGCATGCAGGCCAGGGAGCACTCAAAGAACGCAAAAACCTAAAGGCAAAAAGAAGTGACAAAAGCCGTGGTGGCAAAATGCCGAAAAGGCAAAGCACCCAAAATTTGTTGGTGTCCCGAGATTTTAAACTCAGCTGTTGGACACATCCCAAATGGTGCCCTGACCAATTAGACATTGTCTTAGCTCAGGGTGTTGCTATGTTTCTCCTCCCAATACATAAATCAACATGTTATCTTATTAGTCACATGGTCCGAATTTTCCTGCTCTTGCAGAGTATAATTTAGACAATGGTTTCTATAACAAGAATATAATACATTTTACAAAGCATTGATTGATAGGAATGTTTCAAGTATGACTTTTCACACACATGCATACCAAACACATATATAAACCACTAAACTATTCAATAGTTATTAAAAGACATACGCAATGAGTGATTACAACATGACAGACAAATGTGTGGGTTATATACTTGGTATAGAGTTATGCAATGGACTGATATTCATTTAGTCCTTTCAAGATAATTTTGTAGCATCTACATATGTAAAAGACATTGTGTAGTTCTGTGAGGAACAAAAGGTCTAGAAGGAGCCTGGTCTTTGTCTTGAGTGGGGGGAAACCCAAGGAAGTCTCAACTAATGGTTTTCCTTATGGTTTTACTCATGATTGTCATGATGCGTTGTATCTTCAATCATTAATCTTGGTTTTCTTGCCCCAAAATTGACAATCTCCTTCCTGAGTTGGGATTATCAATGTGTTCTTTTGTGTTAATGTTGCACATTGTTCAAAGCTGCTTGTTGGTGGACTTGCCTCAGACTCGGGTATTGTGGGCAGATTTATGATGTTGTCTTGTTATCCTGGGCCTCTTTGTGTCGTTTCAACACTGTTCTGATTGGATCTTAGATTGTCTGATTCCCTCTGATATGCTACAAAGCATTTTCACCAAAGTGTAGGATATATGGATTAAAATTCTGTGCTGTTTCAAGCTATATTCTCATTAATGATCATAGATGTTGTGCTAAATATACATACACCATGGTTTGATCACACTCACTGACTGCTAGAAAGCAGTAGAAAATTCAGCCATAGACTCAGCGGGGTCAATTGTGCCAATTTTAGATGGAGGAAATGACAGAATTGTGGTGTCAGGTCAAAGCTTTTGACCTCAATCCTAACAGTTGGCTGACCCCATTGGGACCTGTCATTGCTAGCATATGTGCCCTATACAGCAATGAAAGAGGATGTGCTGATGCAGCAAAGAGAGTGGAAATGAGAGATATCTTCTCTTAGGTATTTAATAAATACCTTTGTAGGTGGGAGGCAATTATTTATACTGCAAAGTCAGCCATATGACCCTCAGGTGTGTATTGTTTATTGTATATCGTAGTAGCAGAATACTTATCATAACAGGAAATTAATTACTCCCTAATCAGCCTTTCCCAGAGCACTGGACATCAATATTTACAAAATAAGCCTTCTAACTAAAACCTCAGCATAACAGCGGTCCATAAATCACTTGCTCTTTATTCCTAAAACACTTTTCTCTCTGTCCCAGAAAATTATTTTAGGAACAATCCCAAAAGGTCCTGAAAATGGCATATTTCTTCATCCATTATTTGGTCTGTAAAAAGTTTTCTATTTGATCGACCACCTTGACAGGCTTGTTGATTTGAGATCATAGATTTATTTAAAGCAGTAAACTTATAAATACTGATATTAAATAAGACAATGATAAGAAGTGTGTGTATGACATCTTTGATAAAAATAAAAACTTCTACAAAAGTTACTCTTGTGTTCTACAAAGTCACTTTGAAGTGTGTGCCTCCTCACAAAACAAGTTAGAGAAAATCACCATGACTGTGTCCTGGCTTTGTAAGTAAAGCTGCCATTAATGTCAGCCCATAACTGAGTGTTCACAGCTGAGCCTTTCTTCATGAACATTTAGATAATTGTTGCCCACATAATACTATCGTTCCAACCATTCATCAGTAAAAGCATTTCAAGGACACCTCTGGAAATCAACACCCCTGACTTAGCTCTGTGAAATAATTCATAGTCTTGAATCTTAACTACTGTTATTTTACAGGGGTTGATTGAGTGACGACTGAGTGGCTCAATGGACACTGTGGGAGAGTCACAACGGAGCTAAAATCAGGTAAACACTTAATGTAACCTATTTTGACTTAATCTTGTGACCTACTGGGATAATTTTGATTGGCTGAAATTAGGATTGTGTTTGTTGTTGCTGCTATTGGGAAATGTGGTAGAGGGCACTTCCTGACTGAAAACATAGGACACTCAGACTTCCGTAAATCTACCTTTTATGAGAAGAAACTGTTTTTAGTAACAATTTTTAATTTGAACACTCTAAGTAAATATTATATAAAGTATGGTGAGTCTGGAATTTTAGGTGCGTTATCTTATTTACCATTATTAAATTGATAATATATCTGCTCTCTGGAGAATCAGTCACTGAAAAATCGATATTAGTCAACCACTAATCAATACAGCCCTAACAAATCATTTAGGACATTAAATATAACAACAAACCAAGGTTACATAAGTGATCTGTTGATTTAATGCATGATGTTATGTGATCAGAGTAGAAATTCAAAATGATGAAGTGGACCATATAAAATGTAATGTTTTGACACACTTTTGGTGACATTACTGGACTTGTACATTTCTCTTAACTGACAGCACATTGCAGAATAGTGAGATCATTTTTCAGACGAACGTTTTCATCATGTCATCCAGCTGGTGACCCCATTCTTCATTGATCAGTAGCACACTGACCTACATGACCTTTCGCATCCGATTGGACATATTGCATATATTGATTCACCATTTGGAAAGCTGTACCTCTCTTTAATGCTTTCAGACCAGCACAGAAATTTCTTATGCATATAAATGTGAGGCCATTAATCTGCACTGAAGTCCTGTCTTGCTACAATGTACATGAAAATTATTGTACGCATGTCACTATTGTACAGTACACACATCATGTGGATCTTGTCAAGATAAGGAGCTGCCAAAATAATATACTGTTCACCTCAATCCAACATCCACCAACTGTCCAAACTGTATATTAAAAATTCAAAGTGAAAAGTGTTTCTGTCTAGTAAATGTAGTTCTTCAGTACATAAAAACCAGGCGTTTATTGTTCCATATTATTTAAAAAAGGCACACTGTGTTCAGCATTAATGCTGGTGGTACTAGCAGCGAGGACGATGACAGACTTGAAAGGAAATAATTACAATGTGAGAACAAGAGACTTCCAACACTAACTGTTTTGTAAATAACTGTTGCTTTGCACTAATTCAAGCATTTAGCTCCAATAAAACCCGTAACTGTCAACATTGTTGTCCACCATAAATCACCATTTTAACAAATGTTTAAACAAGCATTAGCTGTCGACTCAGATCTAATGTGGAGAGAGCTTTTTGTTTGGGCTCTGGATTTGACAGACTCTGTGTATGTTAACAAGATGTTTGAGCATCAACAGAGAAACAGTGAAGGGCAAAGGGAGGTTCGAATAGCCTACAGCTCCCTCATGCTGGGATGTGAGCGCTTGCCTGACAAACTATAAACCCAGAAGATACACTGTGCTCAGATAAACCATTTTAACCCGCACTTCTTGGATGGCCTCTTTTCTTGCCTGCCATCTTCTTAAATTCTCCAAGGTCACTTTGTAGATTGCAACCTCAAAATGCCATCATTATTTGTGGAGGCAAACTCCCTTCTGCTGGAAATCCAGCTGCCGAAAATGATATTCCTATTTAGCTCCCTTCAGTAAAATTCCCCTTTTGTAGGATTTATTTGCAAAATTGAAAGGAAAGAGAGGTTTTAAGAAATGTGTTTTAATTTTAAATGACTAAAGAGTTTGTGGGAGGTCAGAAAGTTACATGCTGGTGGGATCTAAAGTGTTCAGAATATTTAAATAATATTTTAAAACCCTTTTTTATTGTATAATTTGGTTCTTTACAAACCCAGCACTGTCAGTTTAAAGCCCTGGACAGCGTCTTAAGAAAGTCTGGTCAATGAAACTTTGAAAGGCGTCCAACTGTCCCTAAAAATAGCAAGTATGGATCCTGAAACCATCGCCTTCTGTTTCCTTCCACTCAGTGCCGCAAAGGAGTACAGTCCGTCAGGTGATAAATACCCAGTCTGATGTCGCTTTACTGTCAACTCCAAATTAGCAGAGAAAACCAGTGTTTCAAAGGGAAACATTTGTGGTTCAATAGGTGTTAAAAGCGGACAAAGTGATTAGAATACGTGGAGAATTTAAGCGTGGTTGAGTTGCCTAGAGTGGAAGACCGAACGAGGGCAATTCATCGGTCTTATGCCTCTCTTCATCGATTAAACAGGTAAGTTAAAGTATCTTTTAAACGAGAGACTGTTTCAGGACTATATTTAAGACAATACGAAATCATATTCGCCTTGACATTAGGCTATTTAGTTTGTCGACTCCGTAACATTCCTGGAAGATGCGTTTTCACGGGACTTCAAAACATGTGCCCTAAATCTTTTTTTTTTGCATGTTAGATAGCTACACGGAAGCATATTTTCACATTCAAAATGCATATATTACAAGTAATCTTGTGTAATGATTTTAATTAACTTCAACATCTGAATGTTTTTCTCGAGATATTGTGCAGATATCCAACTTTTCGCACATTAGAAAGTAAACTCCCGAGCTTCATTAGCTTCATTAGTAGCCTATCCCTTTGTGGATATTGTTAGGACAAGACTGTGCATTGTCCACTCCGGGGACTTTATTAATGAAGTCTGCAAAAATCATATGCGCGTCATAATCTGCAGAAAGATTACCAGTGTATTTGATCAAGGGTATTCTGGGCGGATAGCATGAACAGAGCTACTTTAATGTTTCATAACTGTGAATTCAGAAGGAATTTAGTCATTAAACAGGGTGCCACTTATACGAAGACTATCCGGGGGTTCAACTGGGGGGCGGAGGTGGAGGCGGGGGCGCTTCAAACAGATGCCTCTAGTGGCTATCATTGGTACCACATGGAGAGGAAAAAGCATGCGTTTCTCTTGTGAGCACAAATAGTCTGTTAACCTACACACTTGTAAAGAATGTGGAAGATAAACCGAGGAAGACACGCAAACTTATTTTCACACCATACTTTGAGAGCTTTTTCAGTAGCCCACAGCATCTCTCTCCTGGATCTTAACTTCTCAAGCTCGTCCTTGTTATTTACCTGTACAAAACCACTTTTATAATGAAAAAGTGTGTAGGCCTATATATAACTATTAAGGAATTTTTAATGGCCAATATCAGGACTGTTTTGTTATTAACTTGCGTTTTTCCAGCGTGATAAATTTCGAGAAAAATATGGTGCTTAAATTAGCAATTTTAATTATTTTCAACAGCACAAAGTTTTAGATTACATTTTATAGAATGATAATAGCGAATTAGGGTATGCTATTTGGCCTAAAATGAAGGCCATAGCCTACAGCCTACTACTTTTTAAGAGCCCCCAATCTTTAGTTTTGACCTCCATGGGGGTTCGAGCTTTAGGCTAATTAGGGCAATCAATATTCAATATGAAATGCGCATTGGAATTCGGGGATTGTTGGGATTTTTTAGCATCGATAGAATCAAAAATAGTAGCCTATTTTTCTTGAAAATATCTTATTGTGTATATATCTTATAAATATCCCTTATTATGGATAGCAGTGGTTTATTCCCTCTATACTGTACATCCGACCGCTATTTCGGATTTAACTCACCATATCTGTTGCTCACACTAGCATGGCGTGTTTTACATCAGACCCAGTTTCTGGCAACAGGCTAGTACATTCGTGAATATCTCTTGTTACAGTAGCCATCAAAAGGTGGTTCCTCAGGTTATATCAGCGTTCGCGTCCAGTGTGTCACAGCTGACGTCGACTGACACTCGGTGGAAGCCCCTCTCCTTCCCTCGCGCTTTTTGTTCTCTGGTTTGCCTCATTCGAGAGGGTTCGTCGTATTTTCATCACCTCGAGCTTCATGCGGGAGCCGTTTGTCTATATCAATGTGCATTAATGTAGGAGACACAGTGGAAGAGATAAGGTGAGATAACCTTGTTGATAACAAAGAGCACTACGTGAAGGTCTGCATTTGTTTGTGACATTGGCGGACTTGTTACTACCACGCGCTTTGTAAACTCGACTTCTGTAGTCTGTATGTTTAACTGCATTGACGGCAGTTGATAAATGTCGATAGAAGGTACGAGAACCATCACTTTCCCTCTGATGTTTTAAAAATAATCCATTTACTTTTGTTTATTTACAATGCGTTTCTTGCAGAGCTCTTATCTCCTCACCTGGCACCTTTGTTTTGGATTTGCCAAGGATTTCCTAAAGCAACAGTGGGTATACTCGATTGAAGAATTTCGAGTTTTAATCTAAATCGGGATCTATACATCCAAACTGGGATCTATGAGCGGAAAAGTGGCTAAGCCTAAAGAAGAAAAGGATGCTTCAAAGGGTAAGAAGAGTCTTGAAACGTCTCGATTGCTCACAGTACATCACAGGTTTAAAGCGACCGTGATCTCATTCATCTCCCACTCGTTGCATTGTTGTTCAATTGTGAAAACGTAAAAGCAGTATTGGAAATTGCCAAAAATAAATGTAATGATTAGCAGCTCTGCTGAATAACAAAAAACTGCCACCTTATTTTCATTCAGTCTGTTCTGCGGAGATGAATTATTGGGCTGTCGCTTTAACGTAACCTGCAATAAAACCAATGAATATCCCATTCAAATTCCCTTTTTTTCCCTTCCTTGCACATTAAGGTAGGTCTCAGTAACTGTTCAAATATTTATCACATTTGCAACGATCTGCGCTGTGTGATGACGCGTAATCGTTTGTTTGGGTAGCTACTGCGCAAATGACCTATTGCGTAAAACTGAGCTTCTGCATGTCTCCGAAACAGCCGCGCTTCAACGCGATGTAAACTGGCCAACCATTGCCATGGAGACAAAGGGGCTACAGGGTTGCCAAAGAAACCTCCGCTCGATTAATTGATGTGCATGCTGTCTGCTGAGGGGTTTTCTTTTCAGTTTACAACGACATGAATATGCTGTGCTCCTTTGTTCCGACTGATGAAATCCCATAGTGTAGTATAGCCTGATTACCTCTAAAATAACCCTGGCACTGTATATTACCAATATTGCTGGCACACGGACAAATTGCTTTTGTTCCTCTTTTGTAGCCTATAAATTAATAATTAATTGGTTTTTGCATAAAAGTAAATGCAAAATAATAAAACCGAACTTAAAAGCAAGCAACTTCTAATAGATATTGTTATAGTTTACCATACAATAGAAAATCTAGAGTGACTTGACTTGGATTCTTTCAAAGAATCTGTTCTCTTTGATTCTTTTTGTCAAGTTAATTTAATTTTTCCATAGACTCACTAATATAATGCAGTGCTAATCAGAAATAAATATGAGTGATTGCTTTGTTTTATTTTGAAAAACGTTGTTCATAAATATTGTTCATTAGGTATTAGTAAAAAAAACTCTTCTTCACTTCTTAAAAAAAAAACCTTGTTCTTGAGGCAAACAAAGGAAATCCATTCCTCACCCCTCTTTAGGCACAGAATGAACAGACAGACAGCTATCTCAGCATTATGTTATATAATTCCAGCATATCCTCATGTATTTTTTATTGTTAGTGTTTATAGTTAATGTACAGCAGACTTTATTGAATACCGACAGGAGTTAATTTTTCTTTTTGTTTTAGGCAGCACTTTGTCAAAGCATTGTACGTGACTCATTCACTCAGCATGCTGGCTTTCATCTTATTTGTTTTGAGCTATTATGAAACACATTGCAGTGGCTGCCTCTACATCATTAAAACTTTCTGGATTCCATTAAATTTGGTATTCCCACCATCACTTGTTAGCTTGTTAGTTACTCTGAATTTAATGTGTGAAAGTTTAACTTTTCTGTTCTCTGTATAAGCATGAGCAGTGCTGTCATTGAGCTCATGTGTGTTTTCATAGAAACTATGCTAAGTCATTCACACTTTGTGTGGTTAGCAGCAACACTGTTAAAAGTGGATTCGTGCAGTTGTTGCATAAAGGTTTGTTTCTACTTGATCTAACCCGGTTTTGGTATAGCCCAATGACGTCAAGTTGATTCAGTCATATTAAATAATAATCTTGACTTGTAGATGTTCGTCATTAAACTACTATCGCAGTTTTGATAGCATTATATTGGTATAGCTATTAGAAAAATCAGCAAAAGCGTGCAAGCTTTTAACACACTGGAGCCATGCTAAATATGATGCAAGTTTGAATCTGACCTGAAATTCACACAAATCACATCCCTCTTCTCTCTCTCTAATAATTTCCAGTTTATCATCAGTATCTCTCTAATAAAACAGGCAAAACACTAACTTAAGAATGCAAGCTATATTTTCGAAACATTGACTGTGTTGTGAATTTCCATTTGAATGTGTCTTATTTAGGGATTGATAAATATCAGTCCTCCATTGCACTGCAATTTAGGCCAGTGGCGCTGAATGCCCAAGGGCACATGACTACAGCACAGGCTAATTAGCCGGAGGATGAATGCCACAGGCTCTGGACTGGCTGAGCGGGGCTTGTGAGTCTTTCATATTTTCTTGCAGATGAATTCATCTCCAGGCCAGATGCAGTGCCAAATCAATAGGCATCCAGAGCATAATTTAGAGAGGCTTCATTAATCACAAAGCAGCAGAAGGTTTTTTTGTGCCCTGCTCTGACACCTGCTCTAATCTTCTTGGCATAGCGGCACCCTGACTGCTGCAGCATCCAAATCCACTGATGCTGTGACTGGAGGTGGAAAAAAACAAGTCTGTCTTGATCTGCCGGACCCAAGTAAATTAAATAGCTGAATATGACTTGTGTATAAAGGGATGTTTTGTACAGTGCCATGTTTCAGCACTGTAGGTTAAACCATGCCAGTAACATAAAAGAGAAGAGTTTGAACTTGTTGTTTGGATGTTGCCAACCGCATTTCACACACAAAGTGAGTGGAAACGGAAACTTTGACATAAATAAAAGGCAAAAGTGCTTTCCTTATGTTCCTGAATTAATATTACATTAGTTACATAAGTATTACAGTATTACGTAATTAAGCAATTTTACAGAAGCAAAAGTGCTATTGTTCTGAGTATCAATATGATATTTAGTACGAAAAATATATGATACCATTCAAAAGTTTGGAGTCTGTAGGATTTTTAAATGTTTTTGAAAGAAGTCTCTTATGTTCACCTGTTATTTTAATCCAAATACAGTAATACTGTGAAATATTATTACAATTTAAAATAACTTTTCTATTAAAATATATTTTAAAATGTAATTTACTCCTGTAATGGCAAAGCTGAACTTTTAACTACCATTACATCAGTCAGATAATCCTTCAGAAATAGTACTAAAATTACAAGATTTGGTGCACAAGAAACTCTTCTTATTATCAAAGACGAAAACTATACAATAGACAATATTTTTGTGGAAATCGTGATTTTGTTTTTTTCAGGATTCTTTGATTCTTTGAATAGAATGTTCAAAAGAAAGAAGTTTATTTGAAATGGATATCTTTTGTAACATTATAAATGTTATTAGTGTCACTTTTGATCAGTTTAATATATCTTAGCTGAATAAAATTAATTTCTTTACAAAAAAAAGAGCCATCAACAAAAGTAGTTCACTTCCACTTGTATGCTCTAAGTACTCAAATTGAAACCAGTGTTGTTATATTACATACAATGTTATTAAGAATTGAAACCAGTGTTGTTATATTAAATGAAATGTAATTTAGTAAGAAAATGATGTTGTACAATGCTCTTCCAGAATCGTATTCATCTTTAAAGGGTCAGTAAGTGTAGTAAGTGGTTTGTAAAGGCTGCGTAAGGACAGTGTGATTCAGGACAGTGCTACCGTTTCCTCAGCGCTGACAGAAATCTCAGCATGCAGCCCTAGAGCAAGACTCCATCTGCATTAGAGAGCTGTCACTCTACATCGCCGCCTTGCTCTCTGAAATGTTTGGGAATGTCGCGGGCCTGTCTCTATAGCTGTTCCCTCCACCTCGTCAATGACGGCCGGGCTGGTGAAAGCATCACGATTAGTGTTCTCTGATTGGCTGGCCCTTTCTCGCTTTAGCTTGATCTCCAGCTCCTCACAAAACCTTGGTGCTTGTCATAACAGCAGCTTTAAAAACATGCCTGAAAAGAAAGAGCAGAATAATGCAAATCTTGTTTTTGTTTGTTTTGGAGGACAGTCATAAAATTTCAAGAGCCTCTCCTCGCTTTGGCAATTTGCCTGAACCTAGTGTAATAGTTACCTGTTTTTTTTTAGCTGTAGTGGGATACGTATTCATGCTGGAATTAATATTCAAGCATGGTTATGTCACCTTCAAACATAGAAGAGCACAAAGTAGCCAGGTGATTCATCTTAATTAAATGCTGTGACCTTTAAGTCTTCAAATACCTGTGGTGAAGTGAGTGAAGCAGTAATTCAGAGAGATCTGGAAGTGTCTGAAGGGAGTGGAGGTCTAAGCTAAGCTCGTAGTTCCTGTGGAAATCAGCTTTGCTTCAGATGGCAATTTATAAATTATAGGTCACATTGATCGGCTCAGAAGGTCACAACCACACAGTTCTCAGTCTCAGCCTCAGACGCCGGCGCATGGGCCTGATGCATATTGCTCACGAAACTGGACAGTGTTTTTTTACATTATTTGGTCTTATCTGATTGGCTGATTTTGTGCAACTTCTGGAAGTCAGGGCACACAGGATTTTATCAGTCTGCCAGGATACAACATCAAGCCCAATTATTATTACATTCTATTTTAGGATAAATCTTCCCTAAATAACATTTAACACATTTTGTATTCATTTAAGATGGACAGTGCACATAAATGAACATCAGTAACAGTAACAGAAACAGTTATTTTGCATCTGCAGTTCCTACAAATAAAGACAATACTAGCAGGGTTGCCAGGTCTACGAACCAAAGTACCTCAAAACTAGCCTGATTGTGCTTTTTCAGCAGTTTTCCCTTCTGTCAGAAGTTCTCTCCATCAAAATCGCATTCCATGTATGAGAACGCTTTAACCTGCGGACTAAATAACCCATTCCCAATTCTGTGGGAAAACCGCAGACTTGGCAACACTGATTGCTAGTGACGATACAATTACAAATATACAACATTGTGCAACATACTACTTAAAGCTGATTACTGGTCAGATTTGTCTTAAGCTACTGTTTAAGATGGATCTTAACAGTGTGATATGTAGAACATTCCATATTGCAAGTGGTGGGCTGTTCCAATAATCCAATATTTTTGTCTAAAGATTTTCACCCTGAACCTTTGATATCTTTGACTTTTTACTGTTAATTTGCCATTTGAATAATTTAGTCATTTTGTTACAATGTTACGTCAATGCTGAGGTCACAAAGAAGTTCAATTATAAGAGGAAGAACAATTGATAAGAAAGAAATGGCAGAGAGGGAGAGTGAGTGACCCTAAATGGTCCATTGTGCTGGAGTTTTCATATTATGACTGATGACAGCAGTGGCCTAGTGATGGCTGTAATGGGATTTATCCAGCAATGCATTTATGGGGATTAAAACCCAATCAGTCTCTCAGTGTTGTGCATGTAGGCCACTACCACACATTCTCTAAATCTGGAATATTCATCATCTCTGCATTCTTCAGTGAGTTCCTCCAGTCCATTTTGTTATAACGAAGCCTATAATGCTGAGGATATTCCTATCTGTAATAATATTTTCCTATCTGTATTCAGTGTGTTGTAAAGTACTTGAAGAAAAGTACCTTGGGTATTATTTTCAGGTGAGTCATAATCTTTGAATTAATCACGTTCATAACCAGTGTTACTGATCTGGTTATTTGTTGGAGTCTTTCATTACGCTAATGGTTTGATTCAGGGGACGTAGTTTTTGTAGGTGTGGGATTACGTGGAAGTTCAGGATTTTAGATTACAGGTCTGAATGGAATTGTTTTAGTAGAAATGCATTTTCATGCCATTTGTTGTTGTAAAGATAATCTGCTCCATTTGGTGACATTTATGGACAGAGGCACTGCTTATGTTGCTGTCCAGGTTTTGAAGTACAGTAGGGAAATTCACCATAACATCAAATTTTAGCATCAAGATTTATCTACAAACTGGTGTCAGTGTGTTCTGTTGTTTAATTTTCACCCTGTTTTGTATGCACAAACCAGAGATGGAAACGTAAGTCTGAAACTCTGACTCCAGTTGAAATTAAAGCAATAGTTCATCCAAAAATGAAAATTGTCATCATTTACTCACCCTAATGTTGTTCCAAACCTGTTTGACTGACTTTCTTCTGTGGAATGTAAGATAAGATATTTTTGAGAAATTTCTTAAGTGTTTATTTGTCCATGCAGTGGAAGTCAGTGGTCACTAAAATCATTACCAAGTTACCAACATTGAGGATGAGCAAATGATGACTGAATTTTTACATTTTTGGGTGGACTATTCTTTTAAATGACAAAATGTTAGACTCCAAATTTGAGATTTCTGAACAGCATCCTTTAATCCTGGAAAGAGGGATATTTTCTTTGAATTTTGGATCTTTGTGCACTCTTTGGAATTTACAGAGAGTAAAAGCGTGTCTAAAAATGTGTATTTTTAGGTGAACATTCACTCCCTTGACAACGCAAATCTCTTGTATGTATTGAAAATGCATTTTTAAAACATAAGCAAAAAATGATTTGTTCTTTGTCTAGGTTTATGTAGCTACAGTAACCTATGGCATAGAAAACAAAGAGATTTTACTTGGGCTCGTTTCAAAAGACTGGATTTGGACAGAGTGTGAACGTGTCTGAGACAAACTATGTAGACACACACTATGCAGACGCACACACAGTCCATGTGTCTGTAGGTTTGTATCGAATTGCTTTGCCATGACTTTCGGCTGTTTGACTCAGCAAATCAAAAGCTTGTGACTGAAAAGGAGAATATTGTTTTTAGTTTAAAAACATATTTGAGTTCTCAGACATTAGACAGGCTTCAGCTGCTTCTAACAAGGTCACAGTAGATTCATAACACATCTCAGACATGGGGGAGTGAAACTTTCCTCAGACTCCTGCAGTTTAGTTTTATTATTGCTCTCCAGAGCAAGTATAAACCTTGCAGCTACAGAAACACTACCAAGAGCATAATTACTGCGACGCTGTTTGCTACGCAATGTCCAGTGATCCGTGTCAGCTGCACTGACAAATATTTTGCCTCAGTCACGCATGACATTTCAAGTGTAGCGGCAGGAGTTCAGATCTGAAACCATCACTGCACCTTGTTGATTTATATACCTGTGTCAATGACACCCTGAGCTGGCTGCTCCGTCCCAGAGCCTGCTGTGGATATTGTGTTTTGTTTAATTACACTTCCCCCGGGCCTGCACGCGGCATCGCTTAATGGGATTTAATTTTCTACTGCAAAGCCAACAGAAGACAAGTTGTTAGTCAATTAGCATTCAGGTTTCTTACTTAGTGATTGACAAGTATTTCATTGCTATCAGATTAACAGAATGACCTTGTTTTGGTTCTCTCTGGTAAGAGGTAGGAATGGACGGCCAATCCTGCAAAAGCCACCTGCCCTTTAACAAGCTGTTTATCATGCTTGAAGTTTACCAAGTAGGACTGCACAAAATAAAACCAAAATCACGATATGGCTTAGTGCAATTATCAAATCACAAAGACTGTGATTTAAATTAAATATATGTGTTGCGTGTTTCCGAGGGAAACGTGACACTGTTCTTTAAACACTGATCTTTGAGCGGTTCATGATTTAGTGTTTGCGGTATCTCAGAGCGTCCCAGTTCACAGTAAATACTGCTCCACATAAACTCTAAAACTTGTCTGTTGTCAAAAAGGAGCTTTCACAACAAAGTCTTCCTGCAGTTTTTTACCGAAATAAAAACTTGATGGTTTTACGTTTCCAAATTTTTGGAAAGTTATAAATATTAGTATTATAAATTTACAGCTGTACTGTAAAATACATTTATTTCTCTTTTATTTTACAGTGAAATATTGCAATAATATTTATTCTTTTTATTTAATAACATCAACAACAAAACAACAATAATTATTAATATTATTTTTTCTCGTAATTATTGTTAATAATTGTAGTTTTAGTCATAATATAATAATTAATCATTATAAGTCATCATATAATCAAATCATTAATATAATCACTTTTTTTTTTTTGCACACCAAACATTTAATTCATATTTTAAATCGCAACCACAATTTTTATCAGAAAAATTGCAATTCTGTTTTTTTTCCTTAAAATGTGCAGCTCTAATAGCCAGTCAACAGAAGTATAGGACATTTTGAGTACTCTCCATATAGGGAAAGGGAAAAACCTTTAATATCGTTTGTAAATCTGCTAAGCCCAGTCGTTAAAAGAAGGCAGTGTTGACGTGATGTCGTCTCAAATGACCTTCTTGTCACGTACAAGTCGTTCTTGCATCAGGTGATTGGAATTCCTAAACTACTATCTCAGTCCTCCGCTTCTGTCCCTGCCGTCAATTCCCATGGGCGTCTTACTGCCTGCTCTGCTATAGTTCAATAAAGAGGTTAATAATTAAATTCTATGCTTTAAATGGTAATTTCTATTGGTCGTTGGGGTCCAGCTGATTTTTTTTCACCCTTCTTGATCGTTGACAGTGTAAGGAATGGCTGAAAGCATATAGTGCAAACCGAGATTACACAACTAATAATCAGTTGACCCGGGGTCTTGCACCTTTAAAGGTACAGTTGTCCTTTTACTACAATGTGGAGCCTGAGAAGATGTCACCCATCCAGTCTGTGTAGTCCTGCTATTTAAGTAGTTTAGTGAGATGGTTGTTAAAGCAAATAGCTGTGATTATGACTCTGTGTGTGCATATGTGTGTCACATGTTAATAGCCAGTTTCCTGGTAGACGCTCTTACTGTGCCGAGGGTTAGTCATTGGTCTGATCATGAACAAATTAAAGCTGGCCAAATTACGACAGTGGGGTAATAAAGCCTAAGAAGGCTTGAGAGGATACACATTGCATTCTGGGTCAGTGGAGGGAGAATAAAGGTCTTTCACTGTAGGTTGTTTATGATATGTGCAGAACTTTGTGCCTCATTGGGTTCGGGTCTGATCTGCACAAACCAGGGCGCATTTTAGATCAAGCAATATGTGGGTGGTTTCTGATTACATAGATGAGGATTTGATTGACAGCCAGGCAGCCATTTTTTTCACCACAAGTAGAGTGTGTTGAATCTCCCAGTGCCTCTCTTTACAAATTGTTCAGCAGGAATGATTAGAAAGGCCTGAGTGCCTCTATAAAGACTCCATTAGTCCACAGTTTGACACCATTCTGGCCAGAGCAAAAATTACCTAAATTTAAACTGTTAGTGTCTGGCACCACTTCTAGCAACTCTACAAGACAAGCCTAATTAAGCACTTCTGTGGAGGTAAATACTATGCACTTTTCTGGCTGGATTTCTAACCTGAAGTCTTAAAGCAGTAGCTTCAAGTAGTTGATCACCTGCAGAGCCATAAATATCAGCATAAAGTGTGATCCAATTTGACGCTTATTTTTGCCACTAATTGCCCACGCAGTCAAGACAAATCGGGATCTGATTGAAGTGTAACCACCAAGAGGTGGGTTTATTTAAAACTGATGCCACTATATACTTATACTATCTAGTCAGATTGGAACTGGCGATTTCATCCAGTGGTCGCCATTTTTGTTTGGAATATGTAGAAGATGGTCTGTGAACAATTGTGAATAGTCTAAGGTTGAGATTACTGTAGCTGGTCATTTGTCACAGGATTAATTCATGTCATGTGCTCGTTGCATTTTTGATTTTAACACTATTGACCACATTGATCTCTGGAGTCACATGGTCAGCATAGCTGTTGCATTCAAATGCTGAAACCCTGTAGAGAGGTGGACTCCTCTGAAGGCACATAGCTTGCAATCAGATGAATATTATGTAAGGCCAGGGATCCTTCTTCAGGCTGGCTGCCACGTCAGCACTTCTTCTACTTCTCATTTGACTCCTAGCACTTCTTTCCAGCAGTTTATTTCAGGTTAAACCTGGGAATTTCACCCATGCGGATTCATCACATTTCAGCACCTCTCAGAATGATTTAGAGTCCACCGGATTTGAAGAAAATGCAATGAATCTCCATCTACCTCATTATTGTGCTGTAATGACATTTAGATGAGTGATGAGCTCTCAAGCGCTCAGGGGTTGCTTTTTACATCGTTTCTCAAACGTCTGATGTCAAAGATGTCGTAGATACACAGGTCTTTGGATATACATATACCAAAAGTGTTTTGTGTACACTGACATTCGCTTCTGTGTCTCCAAGCTCAGTCTTATCTATGATAGACTCATGAAGAAGAATGAAAATAAACCATTGTGAAGATGACAGCTGCTGAAAATAGCTGCGCCCTTTTTTTTCTGAAGCTGATTTCACACACTCTGGAGTGACGATTATAAGGTGTTTGTGTGTGTGTGCTTCAGTGTTAGGAGGAGCACACACACAAGAAGGAATCATTTACATTAAGAGACAGCCAAGACAACAAATCAGAAATAAGTGGTGAGCAAACAGTCACAGACTCTCTTAGCTGTCTTGCAATGTAACATGAGGAGAGGAAAAGATAGATGTCTAAAGATATAGTACACGCGCACACACACACACACACACACACACACACACACACAAACAATATTTTTATATTTACTCTCCCTCATGATGTCCCAAACTAGTACCGTTATTTTCTTTCATCAAACACAAAAGGAGATGTTTTGAAGAATGTTCTGGCTGCTCTTTTCCATGCAGTGACAAAGTGAATGGGAATGGGGTCTGTCCATGTGACTTACACAATATATTCCATGTCTTCTGAAGCCCTGCATTAGGTTTGTGTGATGTTTAATCTTTTTGTGTTTGTCAGCCCAGAATCATCATATATTGCTTCTCATCTCCTGGTTTCTCACAGAATGAAAATTTATGCCTCGACTTAGAAATATTAAAGTAGCTTGAGAAAAGTATCCCATATTAGTGACTTTTTTTTACCCTTCGCTCCTATCAGTAGAGGAGTTTTAATGGATCAAAGCTTCGTGGGATGAGGGCTGTCACTGCACTGAGCAGTGCTGAACATCTCTGTCATCTGTTACAATCTCACCACTGTATACCTAAACTACACAGGTAAATTCAAATGTATCACTCTAAATGTTTCAGGAACACTGTTTGTAATTTTTACAAAAAATACTGTCAAAATCCTATAGTAAAAAATGACTGTTTTTGTTAATTGGTTAACTGTAAGATGCTTTACCATATACAGTAAAAAAACAATTATATATGTTTTTTCTTTTTCTTTTTTAATTTTACTGTAAAATGCATGGTTTTTGGAAACAAAAACTATTAATTGCCAAATAATAATAATTCAAAAACAGTTAAAGGACGTTTCCAGAAGTCGCTGCAGGACACATAATGTTCAGCATTTATTTTTTTAAAAAGTTATGTTCTTATTTTTGCTGTTACTACATTTTATTATTTATTGCATTGTTTTAGTGCCATGTGTGTTACACTGATGTTGTTTTCTCTTTGTATGAAATAAGTTGTAAAATATACAGGCACTAATACGCCGCTCCATGATACCGAAACTTGCCTTTTTTTGCAATAAATCTAACAGTATATTTTTAACAATATAGATTACACAATAGGATATTTATTTATTTATTTTTGTAAAAAGTAACTTGTAAAATTAAATTTTTTTTAGCTGTTAGCAAAAAAATATGCACACTGAATAGCCTCTCTTTGGAGAGCTGTGACGGTCGTGACCGTCAGTAAATACCGAGTGACAGAGACAGAAGCAGCTGATTTCATTAAGTCAGGCCCATTTGCTTGTAATGAAGTGCAGCATTTGAAAGGCTGACAGGCTTGTGCTTTAAGCCAAGCCACACTACAAGACTGAAGCTTGTTGCCCTAGTCTGAAGTCTAGTTCAGATGTTCCTGACAAAGTAAAAACACTTTAATGCATTAGGGTGTGTGTCTATAGTTTTGTCATTTTCTTCAAGTCTTGTCAGCAAACTGAGCATGCCTTTGTTTATGTATTTCATATAATCCATTATCTCCATCCTTCTGGACTATCAGCTGAATGTCGCAGATGTCTAAAAGCAGTGTCTGGCACCATTCTAGCAGTGTGCCACCGCTCTAAATGTCTTTCTCTCTTAAAGGGATCACACAGCCAAAAATGAAAATTAATTAACTCACCCTCACATTTTTTGAAACCTGTAAGTCTTTCTTCTGCATAATACAAAAGAATGTTTAAACTGTTTTTGTACATACAAGAAAATGTCAAAGAGTTCAAAACAACATTTGAGCCCATTGACTTTCACTGTATGTTCTTTTGTATTTCACATGAGAAAGTAAGTAATACAAGTTTAGAATGATGTGAGGGTGAGTAGGAAATGATGAGTTTTGTATGGACTGTCTCTATAAGGCTGGTTCATTGTCCCATCCAATGGTGGCCATGCAAAGGCATCTGGATCAAAACAATTTTTTGTTGGTACCACATAATGAAATATTTGCATTTTTATAGTAGATATCTTTTTTGGAGGCTCTTAAAAATGTGAAATGGATTTTTCCTTTGCTGCCTTTGACACCACAGTGCAGGATAGTCTCTAGAGTTAAATGTTTTGGGACTATACATGTTCTTGTGGTGCCATCGGGTAATCAGCCAACCATGATGTAATTTTCTTGTGACTCCAAATGATTAGTCACTTGGCATTCATAACTCAGGTGATTGACTTGAAACAGCAGGGTTAACACACTGATCCAATGTTGAGGCAGTGTGAACCATAGTCTTTAGTTAGAAGAATGTGTAAAGATGATTTGTGATATAGTCATGTGTATACACTGAGTACTAGAGAGTCAGACATCTGAGGTCACAAAAGCAATGAAGTTTCACAAAGCAATGTGTTAACCTCCCAGGCATCCACATAATTGCGCATTTGCTGTGTTCAGCATCTCTGTCCCTCCCTGTTCTCATTCCTGTCTCCTTATCCTGGAGGGTGTGGGATAATTCCTGGTGAGTCCACAGGCAAGATACCTGCTTTGTGCATCTCTGCTTTAGATCGTTCTACCACAGACGCCTACATGTTGTCAAGGTGGAGGCATTGATACATATTTGTACATAATGTGATATGCAATAAAACTATTGGCTTGAATCCAAACCTGAATGTCCAATTCCTTCACGCCTCCTTGTGTTATCTCCATCAGCACCTCTTAGTAATAATGCAACCTTATACTTTTTCTCTTGTCTGCCATGTCGTGTTCTTGTTAAAAGATTCAGCATGTGCTATATAAAAGATAATAATTGTTGTTTATGCTATTGCTCTGTATTTAGAATGACATGTTGGTGGATATCTGTTGGGTGTTTAATGACTGGAGACCTCCTTTAGAAAAAAGACCACACCACATGACACCGCTTGACACCACTGGAGCTCCTCATTAGCTTACCACCAGCTCAACACACACACACACACACACACACACACACACACACCTACTCATGCTTATATCCACAATTAATTCCCTATATTTAAGAAATCCACATTCAATTACCTGTATCGTCATTATCAACATGCCATATATTTAAGAAATTATTCAATATTAAACTTTATTAGTATTACCTAATCAATCCATTAGGTAACCGCCTAGGGCACTAATTTGTTAGTACGTATGTGCCAAAAAAACTGACTTGTGTGAGTCTGTTGCTCCGATAACATACTGATTCTCTGTTCAAAGCATTGATTAATTTAGAATGCATTTAAATCATCAAAATGATGTTCATATATGCATCTATCTACTTTTCTGCATTGTAGACTGTTTCGTTAATAATAACAGAAGCTTGCATCCTATCTCTGTAGTTTTGTCACCTTGCATCACTCATTTTCTACTGCTGAACGATGAACGAGCAATTTATCCAGACATGAGGAGACTTGCATCTCAGGTACACTCACATGATGTGCACACGCAGAGCTGCCATTGTCACTCAAACATTTGTTGACATGTTTGCATTTTTTGAATATCTTTATAGTTTTATGTACAGTTTTCAACTACTGATAATAAAATACAATTTTAGAGCATGGCAGAACTAGACTTTTTATTTATTTATTTTTTTAAATATCCATGGAGTTATAAAATTTTTATTAATTTACATTACTATTTAGGTCTAGAAATCACACTTTAACTTTGGGTTACATCATATACTGTATACAGGTTTTAAAGACACTAAGAAGCCTGCTTTTCAAAGAAAACAGTTGTTTAGTGTATAAATAATCAGTTAATCCTGATAATCAGAATAAGTAATCTTGAGGCCCCCTAGTGGATCCTGGTTCATTGGTTAAGATCCACTGGTTTAAATGCTTGTTGTGTGTGAATTCTGTGTGTGTGTGTGTGTGTGTGTGTGCAACAAAGTTATTCTTGTTGTTTGTATTTTAAATATAATTTGAAGTAATTAATCTGTAGTGAAAAATGTACTTTTTTTAATGGACAGAGGTTGGGGTGAGTTGTTTCGCCTCCGTTTCCTAATGGTGTGAAACTGGTGTGGCCGATAATTATTTATTTCAGCTAATTCAGTAATGCATTCAGACACATTAGTAGACATTTTCCTCAAAAATTAGCACAAAAAATTGAACTGTATAGGAATTGCCCATTATTACATATTTATTAAGAAACCTTGAAAGAACACCTGTGATTGAACTAAAAATTCAGAAATAATAACATCGCTATATTGCACCCGCCGTTACTCAACTGGCTCATCAGAATAGTTCTGAATCTGGTTTAAGAGTCTCATGATCGCTGCACATGTAGCTCAGAGCGCTGTTTGCTTTGCTCAAGGGACAGATGGCCCTTCTGCCATCCTGCTGCTCTCCTGTACCCCATCTCTATGTTCTCATCCTGTCCTGGCACACAGAAAGAGTAACACTCTTTGGCCCCGATGCCCCACTCCTATATTTATCACCGTTTCAAGCTCTTCATTTCGCCTATGGCTTTCTACACTGCCTACAAGCCGCTTCCAGGGCTCCAGGTGACCTGACCTATATTAGCACACCGGATGCTGCACTAATCGTCCCGACAAGCTGCTATTCTACCACGTTCTCCACGTAATTCTGTCACGCTTTCTGCTGAGCCTGAGAACAGGACTTCAGATTGGAGTGAACGTCAACGTGTGACATGTAGATGTAGTGAAGCATTACGGGATCACTTATGCTGAGACGAAGGGCTTATGATTTATTCAGAGGCTGAGGCGCAGGACACGAATGTGCAGGAAAGGTTATTTTCCCAGCCTGCGGAGAAACTGATGACTTTCCGCACAAGCTCACTGCACACTGTAGTCAATGAAACCTCAGGCTCTGAGAGCACCGCACCGCACCGCAGCACGCCACGTGTGATAGAGAGAGCAGCTGAGAGTGAGAGAGGGTGAAACGAGTGATAGCATGCAGCTCACATCCTCATGTTTCTGTTTCACAACATCTTGCTCTTCCTGTATGTGTGCCTGTAAACAGAGGACGTGGCAGCAGTTCAGACTGCATGTGGTGTGGATGTGTCTCTCTTTGCTTCGATCTCGACTTTCTTCACAGGAGCAGCATCCAATCTAAGCTTGTATTTGTCTGTGTATGCCATAGCATAGTATATTTATATCCTCATGCTCTTACAGTGCCTTGCGAAAGTATTTATTTTCACGTTTTGTTATATTGCAGCCTTATGTTAATCTGCTTTAAATTACTTTACACATCAATCTACACTCCATACACTATGATGACCAAGCACAAAACAGTTTGTATCAACTTTGCAGATTTATTAGAAATAAAAAACTGAAATGATTCCATTGCATAAGTATTCATACCCTTTTCTGCGACGCTTGAAATTTAGCTCAGAAGCACTCATATTGCTTGTAGATGTTACTACACTTTGAGTGGAGTTAAACTGTGGCAAATTCATTTGAATAGACATGATTTGGAAAGGCACACACCTCTCAGAAAAGGTCTAACAGCTGAAAATGCATAACAGAGCAAAAGCCAAGCCCTGAGGTCAAAAAACTGCCTGTAGAGCTCAGAAACAGGTTTGTGTCAAGGGACAGATCTGGGGAAGAGTTCAGAAAAAAATTCTGCAGTATTGAAGGTTTACAGAAGCATGTAGCCTCCATTATCCGTAATGGAAGAAACTTGGAACAACTAGGACTCTTCCTAGGGCTGGCCTCCTGGTCAAACTGAGCATTTGATGGAGAAGGGCCTTGGTTAGACTGGTGACCAAGAAGCTGATGGCCACTCTTGAGCTCCATGATCATATACGCAGATGGAAGAAACTTACAGAAGGACAAACATCACTGCAACACTCCACCAATCCGGTCTTTATGGCAGTGTGGCCAAACTCAATCCTTTCCTCAGTGAAGACACATGAAAACCCACTTGGAATTTGCAAAAAAGCACCTAAAGGACCCTCAGACTGTGAGAAACAAGATTCTGTGGTCTGATGAACTTCAGTTCCAAGCTGCTCATCACTTACAGAGTACCATCCCAAAAGTAAAATGTGCTGGTAGCAGCCTCATGCTGTGGGGCTGATTTTCAGCGGAAGAGACTGAGGGACTCGTCAGAGTAGAGGAAAAGCTCAGTGCACCAAGGTATTGAGATGAACGCAATCAAATATTTCTGGAGAAACCTGAAAATGTCTGCCAGCCCCCATCCAAGCTGACAGAGCTTGAGAGGTGAAGAGGTGAGGCGAAGAATGGCAGATATTTGCCAAATGCAGATGTGCAAAGCTTGTTGCATCATACCCAAAAAGACTCGAGGCTGTAAAGGTGCTTCAACTAAGTACCGAGTTAAGGGCATGAATACTTATGCTATGTACTTATTTCAGTGTTTTATTTTTAATAAATTTGCAAAGTTGTCACAAATCTGTTTTTTGCTTTGTCATTATGGTGTATGGAGTGTAAATTGATGTGGGAAAAAAATAATTTAAAGCAGTTTAACAAGGCTGCAACAACAAAACGTGAAAAAAAAGAAGGGGTATGAATACTTTAGCAAGACACTGTACATCACCCATTTGACCCTGTACATCTCTTTAATATCTCAATTGTTTTACCTAGACAACGATATGATTAAATGGAGTGCAAATAGAGAATTTTTATACACGTTTTACATATTTCAGACAATATATACACAAGACTGCATTTATTTGATCAAATATAGTAAAAAACAGCAATACTGAGAAATATTTTTACAATTTAAAAGAACAAATTTCTATTTACTTTAAATTTATACTTAAAAATGTTATTTATTCCTGTGATGCAAAGCTGGGTTTTCAGCACCTTTACTCGTCTTCAGTGTCACATGATCCTTCAGAAATCATTCTAACATGTTGATTTGAACATTCTTTTTATTATCAGCGTTTGAAATAGTTGTGCTGCTTATTATTTTTGTGTAAAAAAACATTTTTTCAGGATTCTTTGTTGAATAGAAAGTTAAAAAGTACAACATTTATATGAAATGTAACAGTTTTGTAATAGTTTTGTCACTTTTGATCAGTTTAATGCATCCTTGCTCATCAAAAGTATTAAAATGCACAACATGCTTTACTATAAGCTATTCTAGATCTCCTTTCCCTTATCCATCTAGTAATGCCATGTCATTTGCACATCCTGTAATTTACACACATTTTAAATGACTCGCTGCCCTTTAAATAGTCCTGATGATCTATATCATGATGGCTTACAGTAGTGACCTCAAGACTTGTAACCATTTGTAGCCACTAGATTTTTTTAAAGGGAGTTTAATTATTTCTTCCTAAAGAACAAGTGAGTGCTGAAACGTGAGCAGGCCGTAATTATAGGATTGCTGCTATTATGTATTAAGCAGCATTTCTAAACTATTCAGAGATGACGTTAAATGCTGCTAAAGCTAATTAGCTTTTGAAACGCGTTATCTCCACCCACTTCCACGTGTTAATGAGCTGTTGCGCCTTCACACGGCTGCTCTGGAAGAGCACTAGAGATGGGACTTGAACACAAGCGGTCCGGCTGAGGTCACCTTGTGTGCGCTGGATCTTTGATCTCTTTGTGAATGAGGTTTAGCACTAGCGGAAGGGTTAAAGTGTTGTGGGGGAGGAATGTTTGTATGAATGAGTATAATGTAATGACTGTATGATTCACAGTGCATCAGACTCTAAGCAAGGAGCAGTGAACACATCGCTGCCTCAGACTGAGGACAGTAAAATGTTGAGCATCGAGTCAGGGAGCATCTAAAGCGTTAAAAGAGGCAGTTCATCCAAACATGGAAATCTGATCATCATTTACTCACCTCCCTGAAATTGTATGGTTTTCATTCTTCAGTGGGACACAACAGGAGAAATTCTAAAGGATGTACTTTTTTTGTAAAATTACAGAGAATACTGAAGCTTTGTGTTTTCATAAATGATGCAAAATACTATAGAAATTGTCAGATGTTTCACAAATTAGATGTCTTTCATGAATGCATATCAAGAATTTGGTGGACTTTAAAGTATATTGACATAAATTTCAATCTTTCACATGAGTTGTATGTAGTATGGCACTTTTTAAACCTTAAAGGGATATTTCACCCAAAAATGTCATTCTAAACCTGTATGAGTTTCTTTCTTATGCTGAACATAGAAGAAGATATTTTGAAGAATGCTGGTAACCAAACAGTTGAAGGTCTAGTTGAACCAACAACTGTTTGGTTCTTTGAAATTCTTCAAAATATCTTCTTTTGTGCTCAACGTATGAAAGAAACTTTTACAGGTTCGGAATGACATGAGGGTGAGTAAATGATGATGACAATTTTCATTTTTGGGAGAACTATGCCTTTAAAAGCTTCAGACTCTAATCATTGTGTTTGCATGAAAAAAAGCGATTAGCACATCTTTTTAAATTTCCACATAAGAAAGAAAGTCATGCTGCATTGACTCCATATTTACTAGATGACAACCCAGGACATTCTACTAATTATTCCTTTCTGTGGCAACACTATTAAATTACGCAGATTCATTTTGGAGTTGAGCAATCAATAAACAAAACAGTAATGCAAGTTAAGTTGTTATGCAAATGCATTTTTAATAAACCAAGATAGTTTTCTACTGATAGTTGTTCAACTTGCTAGAGATGTTAATACATTATTTTGGTTCTTTCCTTTGTTTCCGATTATTTTTGCATTGATATAGTTTGAGTTTGAGATTTGTAATAAGTTATACGAGGACATGAATGCTTTTTATTTATTATGGTACGCATCTTCATACAGTTTTGTAATGACATGAGAGTTAGTAAATGATGACAGAATTTGAATTTCTGAGTGAACTATACCTTTAAATGGGGAGTTAATTCCTGGCTATTCATTTTTAAAGCTTACATTTCGTGACAGTGTAATTTTTATGAGTGAACAGAGCTGTCGTTGTGACTGTAATGGAGGCTTTTATGAGGATGCTTCTGATGGATTATATGGAGGGTGTCGTGTCAAAACTGGGAGAGCTTAGTGAAGACATATCCTCAAGAGTTGACCTTAAGCCTCTTCTGCTACTCCTCCTCAGCATTTCTCAAAACATCAGCATTCAGCTGACTTCGAGGTTTCTAGTTGTGTTGCAGCCTCTGACACTTCGCCAACAAATACTGAAAGTCTATTCACAAAACTGTCATTCTTTGTCCCCCAGTTTCTGTTTCTCTTTACTTTGATGTCAGTGTCAGTCCAGTCTTCTGAAAACTGCTAGTTTGGTGGCTGTAGCCTAGTGTTGGAGGCCAGTGTTCAGCGCAGGTACTGACCGTCTATCCTGTCAGTATTTTGCATAACTGCCTGAGTGAACGTGGCTGAACATGTGTGGGAGCTGTTCTCAGAGTGATTTGTGGACTCTTAATCATTGTTGTGTGCGTGTGTGTGCGAAAGACAGAAGGAGAGAGAGATAGGAGAGAGTGCAAGCTGCAGTCCTTGCATCTGCCTTCAGTGTTTCATAAAAGAGTAGTTCAGCTTCCAGCCCTGTCCTGATGAGTGTGTTTTCTGATAACTCTGTATACACACTGCAGCTGCCATACACACATAGACACTTCAAAACCATTAACTAAATCTTTAAAATGCTTTAATATGAACCAAAGCACACATTTTTCTGAATGCCATTAAAGTCTGCGTGAAATGCTGGTGTTGGAATATTTGGTTTCTCTCACTGGCAGGATTTTATGGCAGACCAGCCAAGACAGATATTTGCATTGAAGACCGTCAGGTGCAATGACTTGTGAGCAGAGGATGTGAGGAAACTTTAAGGTCACCATTAAAGAGTCATGTCAGTTTATGAGGCAGCAAACGGTTGATGGGCCGTAATACAGCGGCAGGCCTGAACCTCGAGGTGGCAGACATCACACCTACTCACAGAAACAGAATGAGAGAGAGCTATGATGGCATGCCGATGGAGGAGGACTGGAGTGTGAGAGCATTGCTGATTTACAAAACATGTTGCTAACATCTGCGCTCATGTCACCTTCACAAGGCGACAGAAAAAGATACAAAGTGACATAAAATTTGAACTCAAAACATTCGCATACATAGACATCTCATTTTGAGTATCAACTGCCTACTTTAAACATCTTGAGTAACTATTTATTTGCTCAGATTCATTTGACGAGTGTTTGTTGCGTTTTAATAGTCTCTGCTCGATATGGCACATCCGTGTCATTCTGGTTGGCTGGATTTATGCAACTTTTTTTTTAAATACAAAAAACAAAGTCAAGGTTGTGTGGTTCATGCAATTCTCATTTTGAGGAGGAAATCACTAGATTTGTTGAAAGTTTGCAAAGTTAGTGGCGTCAGAGATTTTTACTGTCATCAGTGTTGTTATTAACTAAAAAAACTAAAATAAAACAAAAATAAATATTAGGCGAAAAGCCTACACAAAAATTTGAAATGTTGCCTTGACAACAAACTGAAATAAGTTAAAGTTGTAAAATTGTAAACTGAAATAAAAATAATGCTATATAGAAATAAATATATTAAAAACCCTAAAAACTAATACAAATTAAAAGCACATAACAAAATCAGTAAATGTTTAAACTAAAATTAAAATGAAAATTAAACTAAAATATTAAAAATAATAGCTAATCAAAATATTAATGAATACTATGATGGCATATTAATAATACTAAAATACTACTATTAAAATAATTTCTACTATTTTATGTAGATATCCATGAGTAGATCTACATTCTGTGAGTTATATTTGTATCTTGTAAGTTACTGTACGTCTGTGAGTTTTTATTTATTCATTATTTTCATGGTGTTTTCTGTAAAATCAATTATGTAGACTGTGTCACCATTTAAATACTAATATGATTTTTTTCCATGCCTATTTATTATGGTTTTATCCATGTCAATAAAACTGCCCCTAAAAAGGATATACAACAAAACAATCTGCAATTTGGTCTTTTACGTGTCTGTCAGATTTGTCTCTTCCTGTTTAAGAGGGCAGTTCTTGGCTAGAAAAAGAGCATACTTTTTGGTGGATATATGTGGTAGAGGTTGTTGCATAAGTCAAAACTCAGAACCATTTCTCCATCTGTTCACCACATTTTGTCCTATTTGCTCTCTCACTCAGTGTAGCTCAAATGTTTTTTTTCTTGTTGCACATGTACTCTTGTTGACCTCCAGAGGTTCACAGACACACTGCAGTGCTCTGCTGTACACAAAAGCGTCTGCAGTTCTTTTGAGGTTGTGTTTGTTGTTGTACCCTGACATCATCGCTCGTCTCATCTCTGAGGAGCCCTAAGTTGATTATTGCAGTTACAAGGTTGTCATGGCTGCTCTAAGAATAACAAAGACCCTGTGGGTATCTCTCTCCACAGCTGGATGGGCTCTTTCCCCCTGATCCCCCCTGCTCCCTTCCTCCATTTTGAATTAGCAATTAGGTGTTGTTCTTTTCACCAGGTCCGTCTAGAGCAAATGAATGTAATGGCACGAATTGGCGTGGCAAGAATGAATGGGGTAGCAGGATTACTAGACTTTGATTGAGAATGTCTGAACAAACTTCATTAGAGTGAGCCTTGCAGCGTTTTCTAAAAGACACTATCAATCATCAATACGTAATTGTTTAGAAAATGTGTCAAAATGTGAGTAAAACAAGTGAAATGGTTTTGTATGTCTGTCACACATCACTGTATTGCATTGCATTAAACAGTATGTTTACAACACAAGGAAAAGCTACAGAGCTTTGATTATAAAAGTAAACATTTAAATACGTTTACTAAGACATGTTATTGGGAAATATAGAGTGACAACTGAAATTAATATGCATTTTATGAAATTAGCTATACTGTAATAAAGATCTCACTGATTTACATTACAAGCTATCAGAATTTCATCTTCCTTTTTGGCCATATAAATATCAGCAATTGCACAATTCTTTATTTTTAAATAATTCTTTATTCTTCTATATCATACTTTAAAATGCCACAAGTCTGATGTGTCTGATATATCAAATATGATACTCAACAAAAACACATGCAAACTTTTTTCAAATTTTTAAAACATTTTTTAATCTGACGGTTTATTAAACATTCCATTTTAACTTTGACTGTAAAGCATATGTCTGTAAAGCATGCTTTCACAATCCTATGCAAGTAAATGACACACAAGTATAAAATATTTAATTATTCACACCAAAAAGTATTTACATCACTTTGTCATTTTTTGAGGAATATTTTTGAAGTTTTTAATGTCTGAAAATTGAATTTTCAGTAATGATTCATGTCTGTTTGATAGCCCATCGCCCTGCTAAATGCCTGACCCTACGTCTCCCACCCTTTCGAGCCTGTAAGATTGATCAAACTGTCAGACACTAAGTGGCGAACCTTCCTCCAATGTGCCAGTATGATATTTCAGCCTTGTGGATGTAGAGGAGTTCATGAACATGCTTTGTTTCATTCTATAAGCTTGTCCTTTTTTGTGATTTCGAACTTAATGTGAATATATCTTTGCTGTATGCGTGTCTCAGATTAATCATAACACTATAGTAAATCGTAATATGAACCGATAGCATACTTTCTTGAGGACAGTGCTGAGCATGCTGGAACTATGTAGATGTTCATATTTTCCAGAGTAAATACTCGTGTAAAGCCTGTCTCAAGTTATACTTGAATGGTATAGCATGGTATTGTAGAGTATGTGCATCCATTGTTTTTAACATTTCTGTTTGAGACTGTGCAGTGTTAGTTTAGCTGAAGCACATTGTAAATGACCAGTTATTGAGTTATGTCTTATCTTTACTTGCAGATGTTTAGTGGTCAGAGATACAGCTCCGCTGATCATGGCCGTTTGCAGTCAGTGCAGCTCACTGTGTCTTTAATGCAGATGAGCTTGTTTAATCGCACCTGTAATCTCACTGCTGAATTATTCATGAGCTGAATCTAAATCTGGAAGCTGACAGAGAGCTAAATTTGAATAGTGTTTAAAAAAACCAGAAACAAGACATGATGTTTGCATATCTTCTAAGCGTTCTGTCTGCATATTACATCATCACCATTTGTCCTCATGCTGGACGGTGAGAATAAACTCTGTGACAAGCACTGACGCTAATTCGGAAAGATACTCTCTTCCTAAACCTAGTGAGCTGCATACCAAGTGCATACCTGACACAGAGACTGCATTAAGTTTGGAAGACACTACAGGACTTTTAAAAACTGAACAGATTTTCGAAGACTAGGCATCATGCACTTGCTGACTTGTGTGTCCTTGCTGAATAAAAAGATGGTAAGAAAAATGGTAGTGCATCTTTAAAAAGAAAAGTCTAGCTTCATGTTACCCATCAAATCAGCCATAACATATGAATCCGTAAAGCCTGACAGTTTGTTTGTGAGGTATGGTATAAAAGCAGAGAACTACCAATAGTGAACTACCTTGTAAAAAAAAAACTCACATCCACCATTGCAGATAAACATGTCTACCTGTAAATCAAAGACACAGCAGCCTGAAAGTGGATGACAACCATGATATAGCACTCACTGGCACCTTCATTTCAATGCTTTTTTCTTTTTTCCATGCCGGGCAATTTGCATTTCTCAGTTCTCTGGAATATCTTCAGCGCATAGCTAAAAGATCAAGGGCAGAGGAAATTGTCATTCCACTTATAAGCATCATAGGCTGCATGTATGTGCAAATTACAAGCTGTTATGTACAGTGTAAAGTTACACTGAAACCATGTTAAAGGTATGCGGCCTTAGGTTGGGTAGGTCAGTGTGTGAAATGATTTAAAGTGTGAACATTTGATTGGGCACAAAACAGCTGTTATCACTATGAGCTGTGGGTCAACAGGTCTCAAGCAATGTAGCACATGCATGTTGCTATGCATTGGGGTCAGAGTTCAAGGTATGAGAGTTACGGTAGGAATGAGGAGGCAACAGATTTTAAAGAGTGCTGATAGCTGTTGAGATGGTCGCTGCTTTTCCTCGCTACCTGTTCCTGCTTTCTGCAGTTGCTGGCTGACAGCTGAGAAATGATGAGACAAACTGAGGTGCCTTATAGCCTGCTGCTGAAGTGATGTGCTCGCTGAAGCCGCGAAACCTCAGCTCTCATCCTCCCATCACTCTTTTTAAGGGCCTGTCTGCCTGGCCTGTGGCCATTGATCAGTGCTGACTCGAGACTACACAGCCCCACAGATACACAGGCTGCCAATGGACAGTGTGAGTAAAAGATCAGATGTGTACTATGAGGGCTAGTGTAGAGATATCATCTTTGTTTTTGACCATCTTGTATCAGAGAAACAAGTGCACAGCCATCTTTAGAATTCTGTCTTTGAACTTTCATTTTTGCGATAGCTCTGTAGTATCATCAGTAATTGAAGAGTAATTAGCTGCTGCTGGTGAAATGGATTTGCTTATTGTCGAGTTAAAGTTACTGTATCATGTGCATTGTAATGTTTGAACCAGATATCATAAATGACAGTAGAAGTGGTTCATTCATAAATTTTTATGACCTTACCTTCACGGTGTGGAAATACAAACAGAAGACAGAAGACAACGAGCGCATTGCTGAATAGGGGTGGAGCTACACAAGGTCTATATGACCATTTATTTATTTATTACTGATGGTACTTAGGTGCTACTCAACATGACTCTAGATACTCATACACCACTGATAATTGTTTTTCACCACATGTTTTTGAAAGAAATCTGCATTTGTTTAATCAAAAATACAGTAAATCTTAAAGGGATAGTTCACCGAATTACTGACCCTCATGTCGTTTCAAACCTGTAAGACCTTCTTCGTCTTCAGAACACAAATTAAGATATTTTTGATGAAATCCGAGAGCCTTCTGACTCTCCATAGACAGCAACATAACTACCACGTTCAAGGCGCAACTACCTTCTTTCAAGTTAGTAAGGACATTGTTTTAATAGTCCATGTGACATCAGTGGTTCAGCCTTAATTTTATGAAGCTACGAGAATATTTTTTGTGCACAAAGAAAACAAAAATAATGACTTTATTCAACAATTTCTTCTGTTCCATGTCAGTCTTTGTTGCACGTTTACAACAGTACCATGACCCATGTGGTGAATGTATATAGTCTGCAGTGAACGTGTAATTTGGGTTACTGTCTATGGAGGGTCAGAAAGCACTTGGATTTCATCAAAAATAACTTAATTTGTGTTCCGAAGATGAACGGAGGTCTTATGAGTTTGGAACGACGTGAGGGCGAGTAGTTAATGACAGAATTTTCATTTTTGGTTGAACTATCCTTTTAATAACAGTAATTTTAATTTCACAATTTAAACTGGCTGTTCTCTTTTTAAATACATTTTAAAATATAATTTATTTCTGTGATGGCAAAGCTGAATTTTCAGCATCATTGCTCCTGTCTTCAGTGTCACATGATCTGATCTGATCATGAGCTGATTTGATGCTCATCAGGATACATTTTTTTTATCTTGTTGAAAACAGTTGTGCTGCTTCATTTTTGTGAAAATTTATTCAGGATTCTATGAAGAAAAAAATGCTGAAATTTTACAAACTTTTGAACAGTAGTATTTTAAAAACTAGTAGAATGTTGGTAATTGGTTGCGTTTAGGGTAAATAGCACATTTAATTGCATGTTGCATTGATGTTTGCAAATGACTATGCATTTGCGATTTGTAATGTCTAAATTATATTTTAATTAAATGTACAAAAAAACCTTTCTAAATTAAATCAATACTAGCTACATTTGTCATTTGTTTGAAGGTGATGGTACAAGGTTGTTTTAGGTGGAACCATTTGTTTAAATGATATCATTTCACTATGACAAGCTTCCCTGGGTAATGTTTTGGTCAATAATATGACAGCTGCTGTACAGATACCATCAGTCTTTGTCCTCAAAAGGTCACTGGTTGAGATTTTTAAGTGTCTCCTCAAGCTGCACTTATCTTCTTTGTGAAGAGAGAGGTATCAAACGGAAGCACATTTTGCATTTGTTTTATTTATCTTAGCTATAACAAAAACCTTTGTGAGATAGAAATAGGCCTATCTGTTGTTCAGTGTCATTAATTATAAACAGAAATCGTAATTAAAACCAAAATATTTCAGCATCTGGTCGGCTACTTCACTGTTGTTTGATGTGGTTGACTGTTCATCAGGCATTAAAATCACACTGATTTGATTCAGACATGAATGAATTGTGCATTCTCATTACATAACTGCATCAGTCTTGTTTTGTTTACAGATATCAGCTCAGTGAGTTGAAATCCCTCTGTGGTTTAGGCCATGTATAGCATACACAATAACCTCGACTGCTCTCAGAGCATGTCCTCCTCAGGTGACCTCAGGTTCGGAGCGCTGACATTAATAAGGGTAGTGATGTAAAACCTTGACATACATCTGCAGGGAGAGGCAGGGAAACAACCATCTGAAAAACAATTTAATGCTTCCTTGCTCCCACTGCGCCAGAGGCCACAGTCAAATGAAAAGAGCTCGCTGTTCTCCTCCTACTTTCCCACTACTCTCTCAGTTCTGCCCAAAACTGTGAGAGACCATCCGCGTGTATCTTTCAGGACAGCAGCTGGAAGGGTTTTGATTAATGGCCAAGTGTTTGCTCACCCAACGTTCACACTTGTTTTGACTGGCTTGTTATTCGGTGGAAGATCAGAGTTAAACTTGTAGAATGTAAGGTGTATATACAATATATAGTTGTTTATTTAAAAACAAACTGAAGCTTTTGGCATGTGAAGAAGTTTAAAGTCCAAAGTCAAGTCAAAATTTTGTATAGCGCTTTTTCCAGTACATATATTATTTTAAAGCAGATTTACAGTTTGTTCTCATACACACTGACACTGGAAACGAGTAATGGGAAATCCATTTGCGGAGTGATTTTCACGAATCGGTTCTTTTGGTAAGTTTGTTTCAATAGGCCAGTTCAAAAAAAAAAAAAAGATTTGACACTTCATGTAATCATGCAGTAATGTCCATTATACGCATTTGCTATTTACCCTGGCAGATAAAAATACACACTCAAATACATTCAAATGAAACCTTTTTTATTCAACATTTTCACATCAGTTTTTCATGTTGAAGTTTACATTCATTTTTCAACTAAAGCACCCAATTCAGGCAATGATGTGCAAATGCAGATGTTTTGCATATTTAAAGAATATAAAGTGATTATGCCATGGTCTGTCTGAATACTCGATTCCGATTGGCTGGCAGGTGTTGATTAAATTCGTTTAACTGCACAGGTAGTTCCAAGTCAGTTTAATCACCGTTCCATATTAATGCGCTGCTTCAATAGATGCACACTAACCAACAAGCATCACTCACACACACACACACACACACACACAAGGAGAGAGAATGAGTTCGAAGATTGCAGATTGCGCTGCACATATACATGAACTTCTTGTCAACGCCTCCCCGCGATTTTTATTAATAAAATAGCCTAGATACTAGATCGCTACATTATATTCCTCTGCAACGATGGTGAAATACCTGTTTTTTAAGTAATTGTTTGTAGAGAGAGACGCGCGCAGACGCAGGTAACAAATGTCATCTCTCTCTCGCTCTCTCGATCGATAATTAATTGAAATACATGCTATAATTCATTCAAATAAATGTGATGATTGTGATCTTACCGCACTATTTCATCTCTGTGTCTGATTTGAAGCGGCAGAATGCTGAGCCAACGAGCCTTAACTGACGAAAATAACCGTCATTTTTATCGTTCTGGTCAAATATTGCAGCACAAATATTATTAACATCTTTAGTATGTGAATGCTGGCAAATGACCATGGCATAAACGGGATAATCAACGGCTAGCTGTGCATTAAACGATTTGAATGCACTCCGCTGCGCGTCGGGTGGTTCTTCGCCTCCACGTCGTGCATTCAAATTATCCCTTACATAAACTAGTCTTAACTCAAACAGTGCAACTTTGTTGGTAAAAAAAGCTGCATCATAGGATCATATTTTCCAAGATATTGGTTAAATTTGAGTTGGAGCGACTGTTAGGCATGTCTGAATATTTTTGATTGAGTAAATTGTGGATCACTGTTGACTGGAGCCATGAACTGTTTCAGATGATTAATCCAGTTCACTAAAAAGCACTGGTTCAAAAGAATGATTCGTTCACAATCTAGACATCACTACTGGAAACCTTTTAAACAGTCAGTACAGTCATTACTTTTAGTTCTGTTTTTTTCCCATTAGTAGTGCAGAAATTAAACGCATCACCTTTAAAAAGATCTAATGCTCCATTAGTTGTGTGAATGCAACATGTATTCTTTGCATTGACGTTTGATTCAAAATGACACTGCTTGCATTTTACCTCATGTTTCTCTTAATGCTCTGTACACAAAAGGGCAGGGATATTATTGCTGGAGAGCTGATGCTAATGGCTAACCTGTTTTCTTCTCAAAACAAAACCCTGAACTGTAGGATGTGACTGAAGCTGAATCACTGAGTGATTTCCCCGGTCTCGGTGAGTAACGCGGGGGCAGCTGCATGAAAGATGAGTTACTGTATGTGCTTTCCTCTTGATTCAGTTTTCTCCCAGTGCAGCAAGTCATTACTTTGTAACAGTCTGAAACGACAATAGATGTGTCCTCACAGGGGGGCTGTAATGATGCCCACCGCAACCCTTTGATTTAGGAACAATGGGTTACATCTAGGGAAGCAGACCTCTGAGGTATGTGGGTTGAATCAGACAGTTGATCATAGAATAACTACTGTAGCTGAGATGCTGTTTCAGTGTCTTTTATACTGTAGCGATAACAGGCTTTAACTCTGGGTTTGTGTATGAACTGGATTTAAATATGCTCATGAGAATTAGCAAGACCCTATTTAATTGACTACAGCCTCCTATCTTTCATTTCAACCTTAAAAATCTGCAATTAACAGAACTGTCAGCACCTTTAACATATGTGTTTATGTGATCATGTGGCTTCAGTAAGCTGTATGAGTTTATTTCACTTGAATTCTGCCATTACAAATAGTATTTTTTTTATTAAATATTGACAGATGTGGGGTTATGATTCAGAACGGATTATTAATTGTTTTTCTCTTCTGACTGTTGGCTAGTGATATAAACGTAACCTGCTCACCGGAGCCTGCTTTATACTCTGCTTCTGGACGCTCTGCCAAATAAACGTAATGTAGCAATTTGTTAAAGAATTAATGTAATTGTTCCCCATTAAATGGGTATCGACCGCTTGAGTGAGACAGACCAAAGGGTAGCTGCTGTCTGTGATGTCATCATAACACAGCGCTCAGTTTTCCCTCAGGCATCCTTGCCTATCTATAGTATATATGTGATGTACTTCCTCTCATAACGCCTAGTAGCCAAACATTTTTAGCATCATTGACATCTGTAATTAGTCTGAGCATAGGTAAACTGGGTAGAAACAGCAAAAAAAATAATTTTGTGGAAAGATTCAGTACTGTATAAATAAAGGTATAGCCTTGGTGAGCGTGAGAGACTTCCTAAAAAAAAAAAAAAAAAGTAAAAATTGTACAGACCTCTAGACTTTTGCACAGCAGTGCATTTATTGGCACATATTTTTATAACAGTAACCAGTTATTGGCTATTATTACAGTTTTTAAGCTAATCTTTAAAAACATTTTAAATAACATTGTTAAATGTGATCTTTAACAAATCTCAAAATGAATATCAATTTCTCATACTGTACATTATCGTGTTGTAATGCTAAAATTCACTTGTAGCATTTAAAATGATAGATTTTATTGTTTTTTATGTTATAGAATTTTTACATTGTCCTTTTATTGCTTATCAGACAAAACATGAAAATATTTATTGATTTATTAGGCAGGTTTTGAAACACAGATGTTTGAGTCTTAAACCATATGAATTCTGCTCTGTCTTAAGGGTTCACCCAAAAATGAAAATTCTGTCATCATGGAAAAAATACTATGGAAGTCAGTGGTTACTGTCAACCGTTTGGTTACCAACATTCTTCAGAAGTGTTGAGGAAAGTTAGTTTTTAAAGTAATGCTTTACAATATTGCGTTACTTAGTTAATTTTTATGGAAAGTAATGCATTACATTACTGTTAGTTTTTAATATTAATAGTTCTATTTTTGTTACTTGTTTGAAAAAGTAACTTAGATATTTTTCTTGTAAATTAAAAAGTAATGTGTTACTTTACTAGTTACTTGCAAAAGTAATCTCATTACAAAACTGGGGTTACTTGTAAGAGAGTTCTAGAGAGTTCAGGATAGTTTTGGAGTGTACAGGAGTGATGTCAGTGGTTATCAGAGACGCAGGCTTCCCGTGGCTTCTGCCAGCAGGTGTTTACTTTCACTTACACACACACACACATACACACACACACACACACACACACACACACACACACACACAGACTTTCCACTTGACATCTCTGATATCCCTGACATAAATCCTTTGGCCACACAACTTTTTTTGGACGAAATGCAATCTGTCTGCCTTAAACATAGCTTTGGCTTTAAAGCAACAACTGGATTATGTAAAAGGCAGCTGGCTATATTTGTAGAAGCTTTGAGAAGTGAGTCTTAGGGAGTTGTTCTTTGTATTTCTGTCAAATATGTCTTGCCAACTGTTCCCATGGTGATGCTTTGAGCACTCAAGGTCGTAAAGTGCAATTTAAGATACTGTAAAGAGCAGTTTATCAAATGAAAGAATGTGCTGTGGTTTGAGATATAACTAAGCTTAGGACTAGAGTTTATGCTTCCGAATGGATGTACAGAAAAACTGAGAATATTATGTTTCGTGATTAGCATTTTTCTCTCTTTTTTTAATTATTCTGCTTGTGTGTGTTTGCGTGTTCCAGACAGACTGTCAATCTGTTCATTTGTGGTGGAGATTTTACACCGACTTAGGTGGAGATTTACCAATTAGATTACAGTAACTGGCAATATTGTCTAAAATATGAATTACTTATATATTAAAGGGGACATCGGATGTCCATTTTCCACAAGTTCTTTAGGGTCTTCATGAAATGTCTGTAAAATACTTTGGTTAAAATTCTCCAATGGTTGTGTAAAACAACACCCTATTAATCTTGTCAAAAACAGCTCTGTTCACAGCGACCCATTTTGGTGCATGTCTCTTTAAATGACAATGAGCTACTGCTCACCCCACCCCTCTTTTCCGTGAGGCATGTTGACACTCCATATATGGCTCAGAGGTGATTTTTTTTTTTATTCAAATAGCTAGCTATCTACATAAAAACCAGCTACTAATTGCAACAGCTCCTTGGATGAAACAGTTTCAGATTCAGACAGCCCATAACAAACTGGCTGTGTATTTTCTTTTCAGCTTTTCTGAGCTGGCAGACACACCAGAAACCTAACTAAATGCAAAAAAAAATTTCATCTGGTATTAGAAAATTTCATCTGGTATTAGAAATTCCAATAGAAATGTCATGTTTGCAGTAGTATTGTTCAAATCATGAACTGTGCTAATAATAAGACCAACAGCACTCTCACTTGTATGATACTGCTTTTAAACAACAGTTCCATTATTGAGTAACTTTCTGACAGAATTTGGCCATTTTGTCTATATATTTTTTTACACTGTCAACAAAAATAATACCAAAAATGCCAAAGCTAATTATTCTATTCTATTCTATTCTATTCTATTCTATTCTGTTCTATTCTATCCTATTCTAGGCACAGTATGTCAGTATCTAGCAATCGCTGGTGCAAAGAAAAACAGTTATCACACTCCTAACTCAACTGTGTGATGTTCTCTTATCAGATTATTTCTGTCCTCTAGATCCTTCCAGTATGTGTGTGTTTATAAGGGTCTGTGGCAGATCTCTTCTTCTCAGTGGGATAGTTCTCCTGCAGCACCGATGTGTTCAGCATTCATAACAGAAGACACAGATCCAGCATCCTTACTGAGAGCTGCGCTATATGTACCTTCCTATACATGCCTCTTCTCTTTCTCTCTATATTGGTCTCAGGCTTGCTGATTTGGGAGCCTGTAATCATTATTGTCCTGTATTGAACAGCAGTTGTATCTAGTAATCTCTGCCACACTGAACCGAAGCAGCGCTCTTCTCCCAGGCCACCTTTTCTGTCAACACGAATTATTCATGAAGCTATTCCAGCCATCAGCCCCCACCGTAGCAGAACACAAGCTGACGCTGGACCTGAAGGTCAGATCTGAAGGAGTTAAAGGACATTGGTGGACAAATGTGGCTTTGTTCTTTTATCTGTACTGCAGTGCTGCAGGTTTTAGAACAATTGTACAGTATGTAGTTCTTGTTTAATCAAACACTACCTACAGTACGAATTACAGTTCTGATCTTTCTACCGTCTTTGTTTACAAAGAAAGTATGCGTGTTCTCAAAATACAAAGATACTTTCTTCAGAAAAACGTTCATGTTTTTATATAGATGTGCTGTTACTTCTTGTTATTTCGCCAAAGGCACTATTTGTTCATTTTTATTAGTTTCTAAAATAAAAGCCATTTCAAATTGTTAAATGGCTGATGTTTGTCTGTGTAGAGCTCAGCGCTTTGCAGACAGAGTAAGTGTTCTTGTGTTTGTCTGGGCCACCTCCCTTTATTTTAAAGAAGTAGTATCTGACAGAATGGGGTTGCTGTGATGAGTACAGAGTTTTGTAGATTTATTTTGGGTCATTTCAGGTGTCTTCAAATTACTGACAAAAATAGCTAATTTTGCCTTTTCATCTCCAAAATTAAACTTTAATTGGCTTCACTTATCTTCCGATGTGTCTTCCAAATGGATGAGCGCTTTTGCTGTTATGCAGTCTGTTTCGTGATTCGGATCTGTGTGATCTTGTTTCTAAACTCCTGAAACTATTAGGTTTGGGAAAGTCGGACGGTGTAGGACAGGGATCATTATCTCATTTGTTTATTACTCTAGAGCCCCAGTTGTAATGGGGGTTGTTCACCTCAAGAGTTGTATACAAGACAAGGCCGTATGTTTCATTTATATTCCTGTTGTCCTAGATTAATGCCACCCGGACAGCTAATCAATACCTGCTGCAAAACCCATTACCAAATCTTGCAAATGGAAAAAAAAGTTAGACGGTTGCCCTGAGGTGATTTAGAGGCTCAACCCATTTGTCTATTGCAGGTTGTGCTGTACCGAGGGTTTGAGTTGTTCTAGACCAGCTGGGATGACAAGTCTAGACGTTATGGATTTGGACTGGCAAGTGTGTTTGATACAATATTCACTCTTCTGTACGTCAGGCACTATTATGCAAAGTTAGGCCTGGCCAGCAGGAAGGCGTTCAGCGATGCCAGTCACGTCGACAGACCCAGCGGGAGTTAAATCAGAGATTCAGGACTATAGCGATGCACTGAGAGCTTTGACCACTAGTGCTCTACAGCTGTTTCTTATATGAACACAATATAGATAGTGCTGACAACTGCAAAAATCAGAGATGGCTTTGGATACAAACACATAAAGAGCACAAATTTACTGGAAGCTTCATCATAGTGCCACTAAGGAAAGAGTTGAATAGAAAGACAACAGCACGTCCTGTTGCCACCCGAGGCTAACCGAAGAGGAGTGTAATGCCTAGAAAGATATCTGCACTAATAATTTAATAACACTGTTAAATGTAATATTAAGCAGATCTCAAAATTAATATCTAATTTCATACTGTTTTGAAGCCTAAATTCACTTCAGTGTTTAAAAGATGAATTTTTATTTATTTTCTCATTTACTTACTTATAGATAATATTGATTGATTTATTTGCATGCGTTTATTTATTTACTTGCATACGCACATTAATGTATCTATTTATTTATTACACTCTGAAAAACTGTTGTTTAACAATTAGTTCAGGGCTGGCTTAAAATGAACCCAAAATAGGTTGTAAATTAAAAATTAGACACGTATTAGAGGCATCAGCAATAATCAAAAGGTAAACATTTATTAATAAGCAATTTTTTATTTAACTTATTAATAAATGTTCATTTATTGAACATATTAATAAATGATTCCAACTTATTTTGAGTTCATTTTATGCAAGAAATAGTCATTTTTAATCAATAGTTGAGTTAAATAAAACTACCCAGAAGGTATCTGGGTCAGTTGCTGAGTCAAAACAACCCAATCCCTGGGTTTGTCCATATTTCACTCAGTGCTCGATTGTTTTTAACCCAGCATTTTTAGAGTGTACTTATTTACATTTATTTATTTATGCAAAATAGTATCAAATTTTTAATGTTGACCATTTATCGGTTATTATCCCTAATATTGATATAAATATCTGACATTTCTCTCAGTGCATCCCTAGATAAAGGGATAGTTCACTCAAAATACAAGAAAAGCCAAAGACAAAACATTGTTTTGATCAGTAGTTACATTTTTCAGAATATCTTCTTTTATGTTGCACAGAAGAAAGCAGGTTATACAAGTTATGGAACAACATGAGGATGAGTAAATGTTGACAGAATGTTCATTTTTTTGGGTGAACTTTTCCTTTAAAGGAATGCTAACGTTTGGCTAAGTTTACAGTTTTAACCTAGAGACAGCTTGTGTGAGATGAACCGTAACCGATTGCTTCTTAAAAAGTTCCTATGGAAATTGCTTGAAAATCATTAAGATTTGTGGACTGAGCTGTGTGATCACTGTAGTTCTAATGAGGTCCTGGGGCCATCGGGCGAATGATCAGCTTGAGTTCACAGGCAGCCTGCGTTGTACTCTGTGCCATTGCGTAAGCGCATTAAATGCACGGCCCAGACACACGGATACACGTGTGTGAAAAAGAGAGAACTGTGGTACATGATCGCTCACCTATGTGTCGCTCTTTTGGTTTGAGGGAAAGTGTCATTTGCTGTGTTTCTTCAAACTACCTGTCTGGAATAGAACATTAATGAAGCTGCTTAAATCATTGTGAACAACACCATATCCCTTACACAGATAAAGAATGAATGTAACCCTTGAAGCGAAATGACCTACGTGCATGGATTCACATCTCCTGTGGAGCAGGAAAAGAAGCGGAAGGCGCTGTTTGAAGGAGTTCTGGCATGACAGGCCGGCAGTAACACAAGGCCATCTGAGGCAGCTGTGTGTATTTCTCAGTACTTGGCTCTTCCCACAGCTTTTGAAAACTCTGTTGTCCTCTGGCTGATTCATTTTGTGGGTTTAGCACTGAAAGCGAGCGACTCTTCAGCCACACAGAAACAGCAGTTTATGCCAAGTGATGGTTTGAAAATCTGATTAGTTGATTGGAATGTTTTCCAGGACTAACAAGGATGTTGATACAGGAGCATATGCTATTTAGGTAAATCACTTTAAAGGGTTAGTTCACCCAAAAATAAAAATTCTGTCATTAATTAGTCACCCTCATGTTGTTCCAAACCCATAAGACCTTTGTTCATCTTTGGAACACAAATTAAAATATTTTTGATGAAATCCGAGAGCTTTCTGACACCCAATGACAGTAACGCATCTGAAACGTTCCCAGGCCCAGATATTAGTAAGGACATCGTTAAAATAGTCTAGGTGACAATTTAACTGTAATTTTATGAAGCTGCAAGAACACTTTTTTTGAGTGCAAAGAAAACAAAAATAGCGACTTTATTCAACAATTTCTTCTCTTCCGTGTCAATCTTTAATGCGACGAGGACTGGCATTCATTTCTCAGAATACCTACTTTTGTGTTCTGTAGAGGAAAGTCAGTCATACATGTTTCATTTAGTCATTTGGGTGACTAAATGATGACCAGCTGTTCATTTTTGGGTGAACTAAGAACCAAGATATCCAGTATGGAAATGTATGTGTAAAGGCTGTGGATGAAGACTGAGAGGCAGGCCAGTGGGATCAGATCAGAGGCCTTTAGAAACTGAAACCTCAATGAGAGCTTGTCTCCTGGCACAATAAGCCAAAACTTTGAGCTTGCAACATGTCGTAGCCTCTGGGAAGAGATGACCGCCCGCGTGTGAAGCGCTGCTGTCACTATGTGTACGGACAGCGCCTCCAGACAGAGCCGACGACTGTTGTATAACAGCCCAATTGCTTTCGGTCCAGTGGGTAGGATCAGGAAATTTGTGAGCCCGTGTTCTTTGGAGAAGTTTGTTGAATGTGGATCCGAGGCGACAATAGGAGACGTTAACTCGCCGCGTCTTCTGAAGAAAAAATCAATTACTTCCTAACCTCCACTTTGTACTTTTCACTATCCATTTACTCTGTTAGCTCGACATTGACACAAGGGAGTCTCAAGTCTCCTCAGCTCCGGTCTCTGTTTTCAGGCTCTACACACACACAGATGGAAGAGTAAACAGAACTGACATTAAGAAGCACAAACACCTTGTACTATGAGACCAAGAGCAGAGATAGGGTGGCTTAGCTTTAGCGATGCTTCCATTAATAAAAATAGCTAACAGAAGATATCAGAGTTTTAAAGGGATAGTTAATCTAAAAATGAGAATTCTATCATCATTTACTCAACCTCAGGAAAGGCATACAGGTTTAGAACTTGAAGAGCAAGTAAAGACAGACTTTACATTTTTGGATGAACTATCCCTTTAAGAGCACAACTCATAAAAGCAATATATTGACAGAGATCCAGAAATAGCAAACCCTTTCAGTGTGTTAGAGTTCATATAAAATTTATTTCAAAAGAGGCCCATATGGCTATACATGCTGTCCTCAAAACTGCCCACTTAGAAAGAAATAGGCCATCTGACCAAACTTGAACAGAAATTAGTTATTTTTATAGTTATTTTATTTTATTTTGATGAGAACCTGAAAAACCAAATCTATTGCAAATCTTTTTTTTAAATCTTCAAATCATTATTTTAACCTGTTATCTATTAAAATGACTTTGTTTGCAGGTGGACTTTTTTTTTGTTTGTTTTTTGAAAGTGGCATCAAGGCCTTTCAGATTAAGAGTTTACCAGATCTAGGGCGAGATTTACTAAACAGGGCAAATTAGCATTAGAGTGCAATTCCATAAAAGCGCTGATGGGAGGGGAAAATTCTGCGTGTGATTTCCTGACAATGCGCACATTAAAGAACACAGACGCAGCCAGATCATTTCCATAATGACAAGCGCAATCTACCAAGAGCAGTGCAAATTACCATATGCTTTAAGACATGCTTTTTTGGGCATTAAATAATGGCGCAAATACCAGTAATTTGACAAACGCAAACGTTGCGTTGCATGATACATCTTAATACTCTCCTCCCATAAATTTTGCATCTGAAAGGGAAAACTCCTACAAATGCATATTCAATAAAGTCAGGTGCAAAAATAACTGTCCACACCTTTTCAGTGCTAATTCTTCACTGCCCATCTTTAGTAAATCCTGACAGTAGTATTCTAACGCCAGAAGACAGTAAATCTGCCCTCTAGAATTTAAAGAGCAAGTTTCTAGATTTGTAAGCAATATGCATCAGACGGTCAGCGAATGGACTGTGGGATGTCTGTGGGCATGCTGTCTGAAGCTGAGAATAGTCTAAAAAAATCATACTGTGTACTTTTACTAAACACTAAAACAGCTTCAGTTTTCACTGTGAGAGAGTTTTCAGAGGGTTGAATGATGACACAGTTGTAGTATCTGGCTTTTAAATGTGCTCGTACATGAATGAATAGAGGTTTCCTCCGCAGGCCGTTTGGGGAGCTGGTGTGTGGTGTGGAGAGGTGGCGTCTCACTGTGAGTTGGGGTTGTGTGAAATCCCACTCTTACAGCTCTGAGACACATGAGCTCTGAGGGAAGCCTCCTAAGTGTAAGAGGAGTGAAAGCAGTTAGCAGACAGATAGATAGAGGGAGAGAGGAAGGAAGTGAGTGGTACTGAATAACATAATGCTAAATTCTCTGTGAAGAGCCGCAAGCATGTGTCCTACTGACATACGATGAATTTAGTGGAAGATAACTTAATGCACTGCAAAGTATTGTTTATTTATTTATTGTAGTTGTGTTGTGTGTGGAATAAACCTGCTCATACTCCCAGAGGAAATCTTTATTCTTCATTTAGGTTTCAAATATCAAGTTCGTCGTAAATATTTCTCACTATAAAAATCATACGGTTAATAAGTCATCTCAACATACAGTTTTTCCATTACTTTAAATCATCAAATTAATTCAACTAATTTTTTTTAAACTAGATTTTACTTAAAGTTACAAGATTGTAAACTCAAAATTACAAAACTGAAAAATAATTATTTCAGTTTAATGTCAATTGAAATAAATTTGGGGCAGCATCCAAACTTAATTTTTTAATTAGGTGAACATTTTTTACAATGAACTTAGGAGAAATTGAAGCAAGAAATAATACAATTATTAACATGCGTTTATTGAGCTAAATGAACAGTGGTTTCTCAGATCATTTTCTCTTTGAAGAATTTTATATACAGTATGTATATATGTATTTATTTAGATCACTGTTCTTTATTATTATATTATGTTTTTCATTTTTATAAAATGTATTGTTTTTATTTTTGTAGTATAATGATCATCATTATTGTCAAATCAGAAATGAACTATGAAAATAAATAACAACAATAGAAAATCTTAATACAATATTCATAATGTTTATATTTTTATTTTTATGTCATTTTGCTATTTTGGCAAAAAGTGGAAATAAATTCTTAATTATAAATTAATTAGAAGTTAATAATAAATTAATCAAGTGTTTTTTTTTTTTTTTTTTTAATTTTTCTGAGGAGAACAACTTCAAAATAAGAGGCCTTAGCAAAAACAGGTCAGTTTTACTTATTTAGTGTTTACCCTTTTTGTTCAAACTAACTTTGTAGATTAATTATAGTTCAGCTATTTTTTAGTAAACCAGTGTCAATGGTATTAAACACTCGTAAGAGGACTGACAACTGTATTCAGCTTCAGATTTAAGCTATTTTAAGCAGTTATTGATGCTTTACACAGTTGAGTGTGAACACAAGATCTCCAATACAATCATTTCCACAAGGTTGATAGTAAAAGTTTCTACATAATATATTTACCATGGCCTGTACTGAATGTTGTCATATTTTAATCTCTTTAATTGGCATAATGAATGATTTAATCAGCCTCTAACAAGCCCAGTATTGTACTGAATCCCATTAGCTTCCATCAGCTGTCGACTGCAGTAAATGTGGTCCAAAACATTAATCCCACTTAATTCTTACATCTGTTTGCTTTCAGCTTCAGTGCAGATGACTTGCAGTGTGTGTATGTGCGGTAGAGAGACGGTCTTATTTACCTGAGAGAAAAGATTGACTTCAGTGTCTTCAAATATGTAGTCTGGTGCATTCAGGAACCATCAAGAGCAGCTCAGTCAACAGCTCTAACAGTCCTGTCAGAGAGAGAGCAGTGTCAAAACAGTCTGGAGAGCCGTTGTGATTCACACGTCATCTTTGGAGGCTTTCCTCTCAGGTTGTGAAAAGAGGCCGCAGTGAAGTTTCATTAATGCGTATGAGTCAGCTCTGACTGCGAGAAACCACAGAGGAATCGCATCAGCTCTGCGCTGAGCAGAAAGCACATACTGAGAACACAAAGTCTTTATGGATAAAAGACATACTCGTTACAGTTGCAAGATGTGTTTACTTGGAGCTTAATTTTTGATGTTACCAAAATTTAAGCCTGTATCAGTAACTAGGAAACTCTTTTGGGGGCTATAGCACAGTCACCAGCTGTTCAGTTCGGTCCATTTGCTCTTTTCTAAATTGTTTTTTTTTCTGGACATTCATTGTACTGTCAACAGTATAACAGTAATAATTTCATATCAGGGAGTTTTTTTTGGTTGCGCGAACTGCACAAATAAGCTAATTCTTTAAATGCATATTAATGTGTGCAGTGGTTCTCAGCTGCTAAAAAAATATAAACGCTAAATGCACATAACAAAATGCAACTCACCATCTAATTGTGAAGAGTTAGGATGGAAGGCTTGTCAACAAAATGGAGGAGAAAATGCTTCTTGTATATTTTATTGTTGACATCAAAGGCTGTGCGTCTAATCAACTTAACAGTGTTTTGATGCAAATTCATCTGTCACTTGGTATAAGCAGCTAAATTAGACAGATGCCAACATGGACAGGTTGCGTGACAAGGCCTCATACTCAAAAACCATGCACAAAATTGTGCAAGGTTGAAAACAGGACCCAGACTATGGTAAATGTAATAAGATTTATAATTTTAAATTAAGTAAATATATTTAGAAAATATAAACGTAATTGTGCCAACTAGAATGCGTTTTACTCTGCAAATTAATGGCTAAAACAGTTCAATTCAATTTATTCAATTCATTTCCCTTGATCGATCGATCCATCCATCCATCCATCCTTACTTCCTTAATATTTAGTGATGGCATACAGTTGGCTGTAGTGTTGCAAACCTCATAATTACACAGAAGCACAGCTGTGCAGGCCTGTAGTATTAAATGTGTTCAGCCATGCGCACAGAGTCCTGTGTTTATGTTGTTACCTTAAATCCAAGGGCAGGTCGGCAGGTTTCCATCTCCAGAGGGGAGTACGTTCTGCTCTCTACATACCTACACACACAGTGAGCCAGAGAGAGAACCTGCTTGACAGTGATGGACTGTACTTTGTTGACTCCTGTGAAGAGGAGTCTTGTTGAATGAGATCTTGAGGTGGAAAGCAGTAAGTCAGTTTGTGTGGCCTCTCCTCGCGCTGCCATCTTTAAATGCGGCCCATCCATATTCTCCCTCACAGGGGGCACACACACTAGAGCACTTCTGCCTGTCAGCATGTTGGGTTTAAGATTCACAGTGCATGGATGAAAAATGGTAACAATTTGTTGCCCTACTGGAGATTACTCTGCTGGAGATAAGATGTTCAGTAGCACATTTAGATATTATTAGGAATGAATGGATAAGTATTGAGGATTAAAACAAATAATACGCATTAGGGTTGGCCAATATACTGGTAGACACGATTAACAGGTAGAAATTTGTCAACTGGTAGAGAACAGGTAGAGTAAGACACTCACATGACGTTACTATGCCACGTGGTCACAAAAATGTGTCATTTGCACATGCTTTTAAGCATTGCAGTTTAAAAATAAGTCATAATTTCTCTATATGTGCACGCTGAGAGAGCTATCAGAGAGGCGCGCGCACATGAAGACGGTGCTCATAGAGAGCGGGAGTATTGAACATATTCAGGAGTTATTTTGCTGCTTTATAGGCCTTGAACGATTAAATACACACACTTGTAAAGGTCAAAATGCTCGTCTTTGCAAGCATTCTCGTAAACACAGTAAGTTAGGTCTTAAGTGAAAGCAAACAGCTGAGAAAGAAAACATGTATAACAGTATATTGGATCCAGGCAGCTCTTAAAGTGACAGCAATCTAATATTCCTGCTGTCTGTCATTCATGTTAATCAAACAACAAAAGAAAGAAAATCTCTCACTACTATACAATGTATGTGGCATTTCTTATTTGTTTGTTCTACTGTAGTTTTTTGTCCTATTGCTTGTGATTAGGCCCAGTTTCTTATTCATATTTAATCACTGACAGTTTACTTGTCTTCAGTGAGATTGAGTTGTTTTTTTTTTAAATTTGGGCTAGTTTTAGTTTTTTGTGATATGGAAACTGGTGACAAGAATTATGAAATTTCATAAACACCTTATTTAAAGCAAAAATGTATTGTGACCATCATGAAATAAAGTTACTCATATCATGATACAAGATTTTGGTCATATCTCCCACCTCTAATACACATACAAAGTTTTTTAAAGTGATAAGTGATCTTATTTAGAAACTGAAATGTGAAAAACATAGGTAAAATGAACTGTTTTATTTACCAGTTATTGTGTAGGATATAAACGTTTTGTCCCTTCACTCATCATAAAGTATTATCATAATTTTTCCAGCTTTTTGATCACCCAACTTCTCCATATAAGTTGTGCTGGTCCACCAGCTTATCTAAACAAGCGCTAAGCGCTTGGAAGCGCATGCTGGTCTAAGCTGGTCTTGTCAGATGGTGTTTATGTGTGAGGATGTGTACTTTTAGTTTCTGCAGTGTTCAGAGTATGAGAATCACAGTCAGATGTCATGCTAGACAGCCACAGGGCCTCCAGCATTTAATCCAGTCCACCTTCAGCGAGTCCTACAAGAGCTATGAGGATTGTGTTACTGAGTTACTGTATAACGAGAGCGTAAATACCTCAAGAACTAATTAGACTTTGTAGTTCTTAATAATGTAATCAACCCTACTGTGACCTGTCTTTGTGCTTTCAACAAAGAACATGATTTAGTTCTGTTGTATTAAACAGCATCTCTTGCTTAAACGCTCTAAATACAAATGTAAGCAAACTTTCCACCCTGCTTTCATTAAGACCTAAGTGAGTGTATTTATATTAAAGCTTGTACGCCAAGGTGACTCATGATGATAAATGAATGTGGGCAGGCGTAAGGTCACCCTTTGAAAGCATATCAGCACCTTTACGTTTGCATTTAAATTGGGAGTATCCCCACATCTAAATTAATTTTAAAGCCTCTGAAGAAAAGTGAGGTTAGTCCAGAGAACCAACACCAGACCATTATTAAGTCACAAATGGGACGTGTCTGATGTTCTCTTGCTCTGCTGATTGAATATTTGTTGTGATTAATTTGTGTGTTCACAGCAGTGGCAGTGAATTAACTACATGGCTTGCCGGCGGTGAACTGGAATTAGAATATTTAAATTTATTGTGTCCTTGAATATAAATTTATCCTTCGTTGCAAAGTTGATTCCGTTAAAGCTTGTGTTCCCAAAGTTACAGGAAATCTGGAAATATCTTAGAATGTTAAAATTGTATTTTCAGGCTGGAAAAGTATTTGTGTACTGTTTTGGGTTATGATTTTTTTTTTTTTTTTTGGAGCTTTTTTTAGTTTTTGAAAAAAAAAGTCTCTTATGCTCGTCAAAGCTGCATTTATTTGATCAAAAATACAGTAAATACTGAATTACAATTTAAAATAACTTTTCTATTTTAATGTATTTTAAAATGGTACGGTAATTCATTCCTGTGAGGCAAAGCTGAATTTTCAGCATCATTACTCCAGTCTTCAGTGTCACATGATTCTTCAGAAATCATTCTAATATGCTAATTTGTTACTCAAGAAACATTTTTTATTATTTTCAGTGTTGAAAAAAGTTCTGCTGCTTCATATTTTTGTGGAAACTGTGATACAGGATTCTTTGATGAATAAAAAGTAAAAAAAAAACAGCATTTATTCGAAATAGAAATCTTTTGTAACAATATAAATGTTTTTAATGTCACTTTTAAACAGCCTAATGTGCCCTAGATGAATAAAAGTAATAATTTATTTATTAAAAATCTTATTGACCCCAAACCTTTGAACAGTAGTGTATATTTAATAAATATATAAAAAATTAAGTCTATAATCATACAGATATTGCTATAATAATTACTGAATATACATTTTAGTATGTGTGCAAGTATGTATACAAAATTACTCTCTACTTAGATACTGATTTAGTGTGGAGTAAAAATTCTTTTTGAGTTGAGCACTTTCAATGAATCTTTTGAACCGCTTCAAACTGATGTTGTTCTGCTCCTCGTGACCGCTGGTGTTCTTATTACATGTTTGCTGTTGCAATCATCTTCACGCTTGTTTCTATTTTAAATTGAACCTGGAGGTGTAACTTTTCCTCCGCATGAGTCATGTAGGTGTGACAGACCAATTTTGCAGTTCTATTCATTGTTCGGCAACAAAAAAATATACAAATTTAGTGTTTAATCAATATGTTTGTACATGTCAGAAAAAAAAAAAAAAAAGAAAAAAAAAAAAAAAAATATATATATATATATATATATATATATATATACAGGCTTTAGTGACAGGACTGTGACTCATTTCACCCCATCCATCCTGCTTTTATGGACCTGTGACGTAAGTTCACTTGGCCATATCCAGCAAATTTGTCTTCGGAGATGGCGGGGGTCATAAAAGCCCGTTCAGGGCCATTTCTGGGTTCCCTCTGATTAGCTGTTAGTCACTGGCTGAATGGGCCGGGAGGAGCTGAGCCTGTCTGTGTGTGTTTGACAGAGGCGCTGGGAGAATCAGGCATGGCTTGTGCGTCATAGCTGTGTGTTCCTGTGGGAGGGAGGCATCAGGTGGTCTGTGTTGTGTTAAATGGGCTGATATGACAGGGAGGTGGGGGTGATGATGAAGGGTGTGAGATGACTCCGTTACACTCTCATGTGTTCCTGAGTTAGAGGGTGTGGGGTGTTGCTTGGATGAGGACGCGTGACAGGAAAGTGCTTTGTGGGGTTAGTTAAAAGAGTTTTTGATGATTATTAAAGCATAAATCTTCTGACAGCATTTATAATCAGAATGTTGCTTGGCTCAATATGGTCATTAGATGTTTGACAACATCTTAAATTTGAACTCTTGTTATATATGTGAAACTTTAGAGCTGTAGAAATTTGCATTTATTATAATGTAAATATTTTAAGTTGACTTTAAAAAAAGTTTTATTAATAAAAGCAATCTGATAATTTGCAGTAGCAGCAGTATTTGTATCAGTGATTTGGCCTTCATTCATAGTACTCAGTAAAAAGATGGCATTAAAAATATAAAATATCTAAAATATTTCAAATAAATGATGTTTTTATGTTGTTTCATTAAGATGAATCATTACATTAATTAAGAGTGGAAAGATTTATGATTATAATTTTAATGTTATGTCATTAATTTAATGTTATGTCATTAATGATTACAGTAATTATAAAAACCTGTGTGATTTTAACAGCCCTAATATAATGCTAAATGCCTTTTAAATACTTTACCTTATAAACCAGGAAAAAATAAAAATATATAAATTATATAAATTATTAAAAGTAATGTAATTTGCACTGTTTGTTTGTGTTGTGCTGTAATAACCACAATAAATATATATATATATATATATTATTTGTAAACAGTTTTTACACATCTAAAGTTGTTTAGATGTTTTTAACACATTGATATTCTACATTTCAGTGTCTATGCAAGCTTTCAATTCAAATATATTTGAATGATAATGAGCTCACATTGAAATTACAGCTTGTATTGTGAAGCTGGCATCTGGCATTCTTAATGAATCTCAAACTGTTATTTAAGACATAAGATTCTTTAAGAACTATTTACCAAGTCTCAGATGGAAAAATTAAATTGAGTTATAAAATGTTCAGGTCAATCAAATCGTTAGAAAGAACCCCTACTTTGAAACTAGCCTTTTTCTCCTTCTGCAGAATGTTGACTGCTCTCAGGCATTTGAAGCTGTGGAAAATATGGATTCTGTCTTTAAGTAGAGAATAAAAGAGGTTTACTGATGTAAAGAAAAGCTCAATTTCACCACAGCTTACAGAGCTTCAGAATGACACAGCAATAAAAATTAAATCCATTTCCTCAAGGCTGCGGAACTTAGAAGAAGATCCCAAGAGACCGGAAAGTAGTCTTGACTCAGATACACATGATATTTAAAGTGCTGGTATTTTAAGCGCACGCTCCCCCAGGGCTACTGGAGCAGCTGATGGCGATGTTCGTTTCCATCAGATGGTTAACTGGCGTTTCGTGCAAAATGAGAGTGATTGAAATGGCTTCTGACTTCCCCTCATTTGAATTGAACAAACTGAGACAGTCCACCTCTAAATCTGTCTCGCTGCTAAACTTTGTGACCTCAATCTCCAGTGAGCTCTCGGCCTAAATGTTCAAACCGTGGCAGGGTCATAATTCAGAGCAGTTGATAGCGTCAGTCCTGTCCTTGAAGCCTTTGTGCAGCGAGGCCCTTGTAAATTAACTGTTCTGATCTTTGACATGCAGGGTAACTGTAACCCATGTACACTTCTGGGCTATTATGGATTAAGCCATCACCAATCATTTGGTTTTTGACTTTTATTGCCTCCCTTGATTAAGGGTCATTTTGCATCCAACTTGTGACACATGATACCTTCAACTCAGGAGGGCAAGGTGATGTAAACAGCAGAAGGTTATGCACTCTGTGTCATTAAATCCTTTCTCCCATCAAGTTCCTCTCTGGAGTGTGAGCGACTGGCTTTCAGCACCATGGACAGGGACATTCATCAGCGCAGGGCTGATGTGGTGGCAGAACCATGAGCTGTAGATCATATCCCATCACCCCACAGGCTGACAGCTCATTTTGAAGGCCCAGCTGATAGGGAGGGCGGAGCTATGACAGGCTGCATATCCATCAGGCGTCCTGCGACCCCTCCGTGCACTCTCTATCACGGTTTGGCACGTCGTGCCGCTCTAAGTCGTAAAGAGCTCTTTTAGCACGGTCCAGTCCTAAATATGCCCCTCATTTTAATTGAGGTTTATGGGGCTGTTGTTAACATGGCTATTAATAACCATTGATGGACTAAGACCTTCAAAGTGCATTGGAGACAAAAGGAGACTGCGTTCTGGAGGGAGTAATGGAGTGTTCCCCTTCAGGTTGTGTAAATGGAAAGAACCTAAAGCCTAAAGGCAGTGCATAGTTATCAGAACCTGGCAGAATGTGCCCTTGAAGTAACAATCTTTCTACATACACACTGTATATTGCATACACACTGTATTTATTAATAAAAAAATAATTACATATTAAATATACTATTATTATTATTATTATTATTATAAAATTGTACACACACACACGCATGCACACACACACACACACACACACATTATATATATATATATATATATATATATATATATATATAATATAATAAAATAATTTTATATATATATATATATATAATTAGTTTATTATATTTTGTTGTTTTATTTAATTATTTTTATTTAATTATTTATCATTTTAAAATTATTTAATAATAATAATAATTAATATTATTATTATTAGAAGTATTTTATTTCAATATTCTCATACAAAAACATAATTTATTTTATTTTTAACATTTTATTCCGGCATTATCATACAAAAAACTTTTACACTTTTTTAAGTGTCTTGTGTTGTTCAAGTTTACAATTATTTTATATTAATTCTGTAAGATTGATCAACTATTTGACAATGAAAATCTTTTACATTTTGAAATATTTAAAAGATGTTGTCAATAATGTTGACTAAATTGTTTTCAACTTATCCATAATGATAATTGTCTTGTGCCAGTCCTCATTTAATATAATATTTCTTCATATCTTTTTTTAGTAATTTTGGCTACAATATCGCTAACCTAGGATGGGTAAATACTGTAAATATTGACAATTGCAAAGTCAGCATGGTTCAACTTATCTTGAAAAGTTAGGTCAAAAAAAGGCCACATAACTGACTTCCTTCACCAGAAGGAAATCTAGACTTCATTCTCCAGTATAATAGATTTTCCGGCTTTAAATAGAAGGTGGCTGTCAGAGCACCAGCACTTCATACCTAAGTAAATTGGTCCCCAAGTATTTCTGTGTGTACTTTAACCTACCAGTGAGGACCATACCTGGAGAAGATGACAGGTCTTCTCTGAACCACCATTCATGTTTTTGTCTTTAATAACATGTCTGAAAGAGAGAGAGAGAGAGAGAGAAAGAGAGAGAGAGAGATGGAGCAAGGCACGGGGAAGAGTTTTAATACCCCTGCTGTTAAACACTCTGGCAGTAGTTGTGTTTGGCCTCAAATCATGACAATGGAAAAAGGAGATGCTATAAAACAGCAGTGTGAACTTTATTAGTACATTTCATTTCAGGGCGAGGTAGACTGTACAAGCACCAGGAAATGAAACCCTCTATTAACCTCTCACACCATGTGCCTGAATTAGTAGTGAGCATTAGCCTGCTTGTGTCAAGAGAGATTCAGAAGTCAAGGTCAAATAACATAAGAATTACACGCTATTTTTTAATGACAGTCCATGCAGAAAGATGCTTTTCCCTCAGAATCCTAACCAGCCAAACCCTGACCCTGGGTTGTTTTTAGCCGCCTTAAAGCTCTTATGGACATAGTCAAAATGAATATTTAAAACAAGAATTATAGAAAAAGATCACAAACTGTTTAGTCATTGCTTTTTACAAAGGATTTAGTTGGTCTGTTTTTAACTTGTATGAGAGTCCAGCTACATAAGCTCATTATCAGTCCTGGAACAATGACAGCTGTTCATATGTGAACATTATATTTAAATAATGTCCCATATACAGATTGAGGTGCTTCCTCTGTGCATGTGTGATGCAGAAGATGCCTGTGCTGGAAGATGATGCATGCTTTCACTGGATTGACTTTCTCTAGTGCTGAAGAAAACTCTTTAGAAACAGTCTCTTGATATGTCTTGATCCAACGCAGTAAGTTTGCATGGGGGCTCTGTCCATTTATGTACTCTGACCCTGCTCATCACCCTTCTGAAATATTGGATTTCAGAGATTTTTGTTTTCCTTTCATGTATCTTCATGCACCTGAAGTTGCACCAGAACAACCATACAACACTTTAAGTTAATGAGAGCCCGAAGAGCTCCGAATCCCCTGCCTGCTCTGATTTTACCACCTTATCCTAGATCCCAGTGCTTAACTAACTGCTGTCATATTGTTTCAATCATTGTGACAAAGTGTGTATTAGGTCTGGGCGATATAACTGAAGTTATCTTTTCATTATTTTTCACATTTTTGACTATATTTTAATGTATTTCTTGATCTTTGCTTAAAAGCATTTTTCCCCCTTTTTAATCAGAAATAATCATTTCAATAAAAGAGTCGTTTTAACTGCATTTTTGTTGTAGTTAATTTTTTTTGCATTAAGCTAGATTCAAAATATTTAATGCAAGAAGTAAAATAAAATATCAGAAATAATGATATTTAATTATTTTCATTAATATTCACCTATACATAGTCATACAGACAGCAACATTTACCTACATATATTTTTACCAAAATATTTTCATGCACAAAATTGCCACTGAGAATATTTTTGAGTGATAACACACGAACACATGAATTATTTGAAGTAGACTATTTGAACCAATTGACTTAAATTCAACTTTCCAACTCTATTAATTATTAACACAATGTGCGACAAGGAAGAATTGTGAAATTATTCTGATGATATATATATATATACATTTAGTAAAAATGTCCATTAAAATGATCATGAATTAAACAATTTTATACAGTATTATTGTAAATATGTGATGTATCGCCCAGTCCTACTGTTTTTATTATGCTTTTCTTTGTCTCTTACCTTCTCTTCTTCTCTTTCTTCTGTATATCAAGCTATTACGTGTTCTGCTAATCTTGTTACTGTTGTTGCTTATTATTATTATGACCTTGTTGTTGTCATTTATACTTTGTCTCTTTTCTTTGCGTATTTCTCTCATTGTGTTGAATTAGTTCTGCTGCTTTGAGCGCTCTCTCCCTTTCTAACCCTGCATTCATTTTGTTATGGCCCGACCGCAGTCCAGGATGATGCTGCCCCAGGTACCCAGGAGTACATTATGTTGCGGCAGGATTCCATCCATTCTGCGGATATAAGGGGTAAAGGCTCCCCTTTTCGTGCTAAGTGTCATGAAATCTTCTGCTGCACACTGAAGCAAGTCGTCCTCAAAGAAAGCTCAGAGCCTGAAGGTTTGTGTGCAACACATCCGTGTTTTTCTTTACTTTGCTGATGCTTTTGTATCTTTTACTCAAGTTTAAGTTTCATTTGAACATACTTTTGTTTTTTACCTTTTCTTAAAAGCATCTAGCTTGTGCATTTTCTCTTCCTGAGCTGTATGTGTGTCTTGTAGATACTGCTTGAAGCCTGCGATGTTGAATGCCCTAAGGACGCACTCTCCTTTTCTGTGTGTGTGTGTGTGTGTGTGTGTGTGTGTGTGTGTGTGTGCTGAATGCAGACCTGTGCTCATGATTCTTTAGATCTGTATTCACCAGTGATTACCCAATGATGTCACACTGCCTCAGCTGAGGCACCATACTTACATTCAGAGGCACAAATCAGGGCTCTACACTCACATATTTTTACAGGAACATTCATATCCAAGTTAAGATTTTATTAAATATATGTATTAAAATTCATAACTTAACAAAGGGCATTAGACACTTTTCCGTTAAAGTTTTCCAGGTAACTTGACAGGCAACATTAAAAAACAGCAGCCCTTAAAAACAAACAGTTATTAATAATACTATATAATAACTTCAGTTAGCCGTGAATTATACTTACAAATGTGTTAAACAAACTTTTTTAACTTAAAAATGAACAGAAATTTGAATGGATTTTAACTAATGATGTTATGTATTGCATTATATAAAATTATAACAATATCATATATTATTTTGTAAATGTTTTTAATGAAGGTTATTCCACATTTTTCTTGAAAGTGTCTAAATGTTAAATTACAAATTAAATTACATGAAATCCATACTTTAGTCATGAAAGTCAGTTGCAAAGTCATGATGTCTGCATGGCTAATTAATATACCTTATTTCTATACTATAAAAATGCAGCCTATATGTACACTTTGATATAGGAAGAAAACATCTAGACAAGTGCAATAATATAGTAGTCTTAAAGGCCCTTTTAAAACTTGATTGTCTAACATTAGCCATGAGTTTTGATCAGGTGTACTTGTACGACTAAATTCATTTTTACATTGACACTAGTTTTTAAATGACATATTTAGTGTAGAGCCCTGTAAATACAAAACCTCCACACAATAAAGTCTGCCTTATATTGCAGCCCCTTGATCACTAACCCTTTCATTTGATTGAGTGAGTGGATGAAGATGATGATGATGATGATTGACAAGCATGCCCTACTTCCTTCTATAGATCAAACTCCACCCATTTACCACAAGCCCCTCCTCTTTATAATACTGCTTGTCTCTTACTGCCTCTTACCTCTGTATCTCTTTCTTCTCTTCTCTTTAGCCCGCCACTCATTTTCAGACATCCCTCTCCTCACACATCAGGTCTACATTAGATGAATATCTGTTTAACTGCTGCCCATCTGTTTCACAAATGATAATGTTTCTGCTTTCTAAGGGCTAGCTTGGACCATCTCTTTGTCTTTCTTTCCCATCAATCTGGCTAGTCCTGTCAGGTGTTTTCAGATGCATGAGGGTTGCTGATTTCGTTTGTACACAGGTTGTTATGGGGTCCTGCATGCGGCTGAATGCTGTATTGTCTTTATGTTGAGGGAATCTTGTAGAGTACTAAGATTGTCCAAACATGTTGTAAATGTGATTGTGAAGTGTTTTTCTTTTCAGACTCTCAGATCACTGGGTAAGCCATCAGCAGTCACCTCAAGCCTAAATAAATAAAGTTAAACACAAATGCACTCATCTCTGCCGCTGTGCTGGATGACATATGAATTGTTCACGCATCGCTGGAATGCAGCTCTAGATTGATGGATAATTTAGTTGTCATAGATACAGTGCCATTGCTGCTGACAAACATGTGCCTAATCAATTATTCAGTAATGGTTTTTATTCACGGTCATTACTACCTCATTTCTGCGTCTTATAGAGTTGTAGACAGTCTCTGAGGAGCGAGAGAGTGTTGGGTGCAGGGAATCTTTTCCATGTTTGTTTGTGGTAAATTTTTATCTGTCTGGATCATGCTGCAAACAAGAGGACACGGGTGAGAGAGAAGGAGGGGAAGGCTTATAAAGAGACAGACTGGAGTACTGCAGATCTATTATTCAGTCTGACTGAAGCTCTGCTTGGACGTGACTGAATTTGCAAAGAAAGTCATTGGTTTCTTATGAAACGTGTTCATAAGCAGCATTCTGTCAAGGGCGAAGGGAATCATTCACCTTAAAATGAAAATTCTGTCATTATTTACTCACCCTCATGTCGTTCTGAATGCTTTCTTTCCTCAGTGGAACAAAAAAGGAGATGTTAAGCAGAAAGTTCACACTGCTCTTTTCCATACAGTGAAAGTGATGGGGAACAGAGCCTGTTAAATGGGTAGTTCACCCAAAAATGAAAATTCTGTCATTAATTACTCACCCTCATGTCATTCCAAACCCAAAACCTTTATCTTCGGAACACAAATTTTTGATGAAATCCAAGAGCTTTCTGACCCTGCATAGACAGCAATGCAACTACCACGTTCACCACTGATGTCACATGGACTATTTTAACAATGTCCTTAGTACCTTTCTGGGCCTTGAACATGTCAGTTGCATTGCTGTCTATGCAGGGTCAGAAAGCTCTCGGATTTCTTCAAAAATATCTTTTTGTGTTCCGAAAATGAACAAAGGTCTTACTGGTTTGGAACGACATGAAGGTGTGTAATTAATGACAGAATTTTCGTTTTTGGGTGAACTATCCCTTTAATCTTCTAAAATGACACAAAAGTACCACAGAAGTACCAAAAGCTGCCCATATAAAATAAATAAATATATATATTTTTTTAAATTTGGAGTACTATTTCAGTTTTTTTTTTCTTCAGAATTTCACATTTTTGTGTTACTTCAGGCAGTGTGTTACTTTCTGTTTTTTTTGTAATTGTTAGTGAGATTTACTAGCAATTTCTGAGTGAAACTTGTTTCTACACCAATTTTCTTTTTCAGTGTATGACTTTATTCCAAATCATATCTTTCTTAAAAACCGTAGCAAAATCCTCCAGTCTACCATTTCTCAAATCTCACATCATAAATTAAAATATGGTCTGTTTGTCACAGAAAGCTATCATATGTCTTCAGAAGATGTGGAATATAGCATACTTGTAGTACAAACTACTTTTAAAATGCTTCTTGGAGCTTCAAACCTTCAGTACCTTGTCACTATATGCTTTTATTGTATGCAAAAGAGCAGCATGAACATCCTGCTAAACCGTGCTTTGTAAACCATGGAAAAATACAGGTTTGGAATGACACGAGGGCGAGGAAATAATGACAGAATTTACATTTTTAGGTGAACCGTCTCTTTAATAGAGGAAGGACATCTGTGTAGGAGGAAGACATGCTGTTGTGGGATCAGATTGTGTGTCACAGAGACTCAGAGTTAGTTTGGACATGTTTCAGTGATGGAGGGAGCAATGGGTGCAGGTGCTGCTCCTGTAAGCTGAAAATCTGTTGCTGATTTCTTACACCACAAATATTATTGTGCATACACACACACACACACACACACACACACACACACGCACTGGATGGAGACTCAGATCAGCAGTGGAGTCTATAATCCAAATCCCTGTCGCTCCACAAGTGCAGCAGACTCTGTCGCTCTCTCCCTCCTTAACTTTTCCTCTCTGTCTCCTGTTCTGTTACACTACTTACCCTCAACATCCTTTATCTCTTTTGCTCTCTCTTGACAGCTCCAAATTCATCCCCCAATCAATATCTGCCTGATTTCTGTCTCTTCTCTATCCTAACCTCTTTCTGTATCTCATTTCTTCTTTTCTGTCTTTCTCATTCTTACAGTGTGTCCCAAAGGCATGTTTCTTTATCATATTTAATCAATAACTGAGAACAAGTTGTACTTTCGTTGCTTATCCTCGAAAGCACATGCTCAAACCTCGGTACGAGCTAACATTTGTTATTTACAGGCCAAAGTTCTTCATAACCCACAAGTTTAATATGTCCCTGTCTTCTCCGGAAACTATATATCACACTGTGATATGTGTGGGTGTGTATATTAACATTTTTTCCATTGAATTTCCTGCTACCATTACTATGATAGAAAGTTGCATGCACTTTGAAAAAGAACATTGAAAAGTTTGTGGTCAGAAAGATGCTCAAAATCTCTTGTGCTCACGTAGGTTGCATTTATTTGAGGAAAATACAGTAAAAATAGCAGTATCGTGATTGTTTTGACATTAATGTTGACTCATGATATCAGTGCTGATGCATGTTATTCTTTTTTCAGGATTGTTTAAAGAAAGTCCAAAAGAAAAGCATTCATTTTAGATATAAATTAATAGATATAATATAAATATATATTTCTAATATAAATTTCACTTTTGATAAATTGAATGCATCCTTGCTGAATAAAATTATTTTTTGTATTATCAAATTATTTATCAACAAACTTTTGAATATTAATGTATATTTAATGCTGGGAAGATATAATCTAATTATTTATGTATTATGTTATTTATACGTTAAAAACAAATTCGGTGGTGGTAATAATAATAATTATTGCATTTTTCAGATTTCAGATGTTCTAGATTTCCTAGATTTTCTATTTTTATTTTAAACTTGATCGCGCAAACCATTTTTTATAAAAGAAAGAATGTTAACTGCATGATAGTTTTGCATTATTTAACACTTTGAGTCATGTTGAAAACAATCTAATGTAAATATAAAATGCAGTGTTCCAACTCATAGCACCCAACCCTATTAGAGACCATTTGCATGGTCTGGCAGTCATAGTTTCTCAAATGATGCCTATTGTTGTCCATTTATATGGCATTCATCAAACACATAACATATTGCAGTTATAAATCACGACTACGTCCATAGCCCTATTTTGCAGAATCCAAAATAATGGCTGGCTTGCTCATTTCACAAACCATGTGTATCAATAAAGCGCTTGGCACATTCATCTACTCTCCCACCTGTGTAAACGGCATCAGTGCGACTGATGAGCTCTGAAATTACATTACGACTGACCCCCACTTCTCATTTCAGCTGCTGCTCTCAAACTGCATGACTCAACACCGTTATCACTAACCGCACAAGTCTAGCTAGACTCTAATAATGGCGTTTTTGTTTGTTTGTTTCCTCATTTTGTTGCATCACGCTCACGGGATCAGGCTGGAGCTATTTATGCAAATGTTTGCGCAAATAGAGAAAGCATGAATAAGTCATGGTTATGATAATAGATGTGGGCAGGGGGGATTCAGATGGGTGGAGCAGAGTGAGGGACCATCTGCACTGCACTCTATTTGAAAGGTGTTTTTAACAGTGCATTTCATATTTTTACATTTGACGTGTAAAAGGTGAGAGCTTTGGGATAGCAGAGGGAATGCAGCTGATCTGACTGGTCATTCAGGTGGCAGTACTGCCATCATCTTGCTCCAGGACACACAGCCAGCCTTTTAACTGCTGTGAAATGCCAACAGTGTGATGGAGGGCCTCCAGTGCACCATACTGCTGTCATCTTCAACTGAGCTGGGTTAATAGTGATGTCCCTAGTGAAAAATAAATACCCTGCAACTGCACTTTTGGTATACTAAACTGGGATACTTAAAGTCTAAAAACTAATTTTGTGCTTAATGCACTTTAATTGTGTGGAAGTAGTGCTGAAGTCCAACTAAAGATATACTGATTTGATTATGCTAAAGTGAAGTAAGATTGCAAGTATACTTTAGGTACCTTTAAATATCTTGCATTTCAAGACTGATATTATTCAAAGATCATACAATCCTCATCAATAGTGACGTTAAAACACAGTTTAGGCTTATTAAGAAATGTGCATTGTGCACAAGTAGTACTCCAAATAAAGTTTAATTATAATTTTTTTAATATCAGAAAGTCTCCACCGAGATGTCAGTAAATTTGTTAATAGATTTGAATTATACTTAGTATGAAATAAATGTATTTTAAATATATATATATATATATATATATATATATTAGAGGTGTCAAAATTAGCACGTTAACGCATGCGATTAATTTTTTCTGATTAACGCATTAAAAATATTTAACGCAATTAACGCAGGGGCGGGGCTGGGGTTGGCCACACCATTCGCAACTGCTGCCTCTGTCCCTTTTTTCTTGAAAAGGATTGTGTTTATTTAGATGCAGAACGTCTTTATGACCACATCAAACGGGAGACGTTTCAGACGCGCTCTAACTTCGCCTCCACGCCAGGCGCGAGTCAAACGAGCGCGGAAAAGAAACTGTGCTTGTAGCTCGCCAAATACACGCACAAAGGTGCCGGCGCGCGCTGTAGCTTGTATCATTTCATATCAAACAGCGAAAGAAACTACGTGCATGCAATGTCCTAGTTATGCCGTCAGTTAAGGCATGAAGTTACCAAAAAGGCGATTAAAGCTGCCTTAAAACTGCGTGCATGCATGCAATATGTTATATATGCGTCACATTTAAGAACATGTCTCTGAAATGGTTTTAAAAACTGTCCTGAGGCACCCCAGCACTGTCTCCCTCATCTACAACACCCGATTCAACTCGTCCGCTCATTAGTAGAGACTTTTAAGACTTGAAGTGGGTCAGAAAAGGTAAAGAGATTTGTGAGAAAATAAGACGCATGTCAGATCCTCGTCACGTTCAGCAGCAGCAGCTTTTAAAGCTATAGCAGGCAAATAAGCTAATAACCAGCTGCTATGATGCCTATTAATCCAAGAACCAAAGAAAAAAAGAGGAAATAACTTTTATAGCTTTAAGGGGTTCATCTATATTTAATTTAGAATTTAGTGTTTGGTAAGTATTCATTTTCTGTATATTTCTGCTGAAGGGCACAAGTAGCTAAATATGTAATTTATTATAATAGGTTCATGTGATGATTGTTTTAAGTTCACTTAAATTAGAAGTTAAGTCTAATAAATGTTACAATTTATAGATCTAAATTATACTGTAATGCTGACTGGCTACAGTCAATGGTTAAATATTCAGGGCAAAAAACTATTTTCTAGAGACATCAGTAGTATTTATATCAGTGATGCTGGCCTTCAATCATAAAAAAGATGCCATTAAAGAAATATTAAAAATATACTGTCTTTATGTTATTTGTACATTGTACATTTGAAGACTGAATGCAAAATTATTGCAATATAAAAGTATATTTAAAAACTTTAATGTTAGGTAGAATTAATCGCGATTAATCGCGATTAATTTTAGAAAAATGTGCGATTAATTAGTTAATATTTTTTAATCGATTGACAGCACTAATATATATATATATATTTATACACTTTTTACTACTTATATTGTCACTTATTAAGTATTTGGACACTTTAACTGCACTTGAAAATGTCATCACTTTAGACACCAAAATGTCAAATCAAGTATTTTGTTTTACAAGTATTTTGTTTATTTTACAATTGACTAATTTTTAAATGTACAGTTTCTCTTATTCCCCCACTTATTATTCACTGTCTATATTTCTTCACAGTTCCTTTTTTTTCCCCCTGGAAATAACTAGTGTAGTCATTAAATATAAAGTGTAGGGATAACTCATTGGAGATACACTCTTCCTGGAACCAAATTACCCTGGTTACCAGTGCACCATAATAATCAAGATCCTGTCTTAGTCCTGAAGCACAACTTATCTTAAAGCTTTCTTGAACCGTTAGGCCACATGATTTCAGAGCGGCTGCTTTAACACCACTTCTTTTTTACACGTCTCCACACAGCCTCACAGACCTCCTGTGGCTCTCCTGGAGTGAAGACGTTAAAAAAAACCTGCCAAGCCAAATCTCACCTGCTGTCACTTTAGTGGATTCAGTCAAATCCAGTAACATGCCATGCCAGATTTTCACTTAAAACATTCAGTTGAACAGCAGTTTGTGACTGCCTTTGACTCACTCCGTCTGAAGATATATGTACATTAGCTAATGTGTAAACAGCATTTTAGTCTGCAAGCTGTTTATGCTGTACGAATCACACAATGACAGCCTACTGCACATGCATATCGTCAAGAATACACATTTCTTAGGCAGTTTTTAGACTTGTTTTTGTTTCTAAAAAAAATTGAATGTAGTATAATGTAATAGAGCAGAATGTGGTTGTCTTGAAATGTGATGGACTATTTTTAACTGCACACACTGACTTATAAATGCTTTAGATCTAGATTTTCTGTTTTTAGTTTTGATATTTTTTAGCAGCGGTGCTTTAATTTATGGAGCCTTAGGAGTGTCACAAGATGATGGAATCAGTTATCAGTTTATTAATACTATAATAAAAATAAGTTAATTTTCAAATGGACAGATAAATGGTATGTAGTTATATGTAACAACAATAAATTGATTTCATTTGTATTTTTATAAATTAGTTACAGTTTCAAAGTGCTTTATGAAACTGGTTGGCTCAAATGTAGGAGGAATCTACATAATTAGAATCAACTTTGATTTAAAGCAATGTGTAAATGGTTTATAAATTTATTGTTTATTTTTTACATTACATTTTTAACCATTAATTATTTTTTTTTATTTTTATGTGCCACTTCTATTAAATAAGGCTCTGCTGCTAAAATGTTAGGACTAAAAACATAAGGAAAAAATTCTAGATAATTTAATTGACCTCACTAAACAGTTGATTGCTAAACAAATAGAAAGAGTTGAATATTGTGACCTATTTGTGGTCTCTGTGGACAAATTTGTACCTTATTTAACCCTTAAATGGTACATATTACTACCTTAAGTTACATATTAGTACTTTAAAAGTATGTATTAGTACCTAAAGTGTACATATTAGTATATTTTGAAAGGGGACCACCCCAGTGAAAGTTTAGTGTCAGTGTTTGTGAGAGTGCAGATCAGGCTCTGATGGAATGTGGTAAAAATTTAGTGTGAATGTTTGATAAAGAACAGCAAAATATGTGAATGGGAGGAAGAGAGCAGGAGTGGACCTGCTCACTGCATGTTTTCAATCCTGCCTGACTCCCCCTCTTTCCTTGAACACTCACGTAAAACGCACACAAACACACACGCTTGGTCTTTTCCTCTCGCCCACGCCAGTGTATTCCAGATGCCTGTTTAGACGGGTAGTCATGAGTCATCTCCCCACACGCTCTCGCCTATTCTCCTCTTTCATCAACCTGTTTCACACCTCTTCAATCCCTCGCGCTCCTGGAGAGTTGAACTGAGAGGTGTACAGTAGGTAACTTCTCTCCTCCGCTCCCTCGCTGAACAGCTCTGCAGAAACTAAAGTGGGATGCTGTAGCGGTGCCACCGTGAATGGAAATATTCCACCCTGTCAGAGAGGAAATCAATAGGCAAACACTCTACAGCTCCATTTAAAACTCATTTGTGCACTTGCCTAAGCTGTGCCACATTACAGATGGGTGATGCCCTCATTTTTGTCGAAATGTTTACTGGGAAAGTTGTGTTCTCTGTCTGTTCCAATAGTGCGAATGTGAACGGAGGTGATAGTTGAACCCCAAGCCCTCATTCTGTGAAATGGTCCTGAAATCCCCTGTCCTGGGGATGCAGTGGAATAGCACAATTACATAAGACTCCAGAGCGACTTCTCCCAAAGGGCTTCTGGCAGGCTAAGGCCTTGTCGGCACTGATTTACACAGACACCCAATTTGGAGCATCGTCTCTCCTGGTGAAGGATCTGAGAGTGTTGGGCTGGACAGAAGATGCAGAATTAATGTCTACCAGCACTCTCTCTTCTTCACCCACCAGCATACCAATATATAGATAGAGGTGTTTTGTGTTTAAATGATTCTGTTGGAAAACAGCTCAAATACTAATTGTAAGATGTTGAAGGTTCAATATCGTAACAGCCTGTTTAGCCATGTGTATAATACTTATTTATTGGCTTGCAAGGGATAGTGTGTTTTTTTTGTTGTTTTTTTTGTGATGTGATACTGTGGATCAGTCACATGAGGGACGATCTCATTGGAGCAACCTTGGATTAAGTGCATTTCTCAAAGGCACAGTGGTGATAAAGCTCCAAGCTCCTTGTGGAGACTAGCTCAAACCACACTACTAAAAGAATGATCACAAATGTAGTCTCTAATTTAAACATTTTTGGATGATACAGATAAGACACTAATTATTTTAACATTGTGGTTGATCATTATTTCATGGCTGATATTAAAATCTTATTGTATATTATTTTATGTAAATAGATAAAAAATAAGATACTACAAAAATCAGTTGCTTTAAATGATACATGTGAATTTAGGCTTCAGAACATGACAGTGTGCAGAATGAAAAATTGGTATTAATTTTGAGATTTACTTAGAGGTTACATTTAACAGTATTATTAACAGGCCTATGTATGTATGTTAGACACTGAAGTTAAAACATTTTTGAATAGGGATGTTTGATGTACTTTGTCTTTTACCATCTCCTTAGACATGCAACATAAGCCTCTTCCTGTTTTTTTGTGACACAAAGTACAACGTATGATCTCATTTCTCAGTTGAGACACTTCACTGTCCTCATTTTTATACAAAGAAACTTTTCTCATAGCTTTTATCAGTTTGTGGTTCAGAGATACTGTCAGACAGAATATATAGCCTATGGTTAACCCAAGGATATATTTAGTCTCTTTCTGACAATTGAAGCGCTCTAAACAGTCTGCACCTGAATATAGTGCCATTCCCTATCGGTGCTGTAGTTTATGCACTGCTGTAGGTTAAAGCAATAGGCTCAATGGACCAGTAATGTCTTTACAGAGAGGATGAGATTCAGTGTATTCAACCACTCCAGGCGAGAAGCTATTTATAGCTAATCCTGAAGTGACAGGGAACAGGGGCTAAGACACTGTGCTGGGACACGCATTCAGGGAAGATGCAAGCAAAACAGGATGGAAAGAGACCATTGGAAAGCATCTCTAATACATGTGTGCTAGCAGGGTACTGACCTACTATCCTGAACCACATGTTTTCTCCATGGGCTTCATGACTTGTTTACTTTGGAATGCAGTCGATGTCATGTGTTGCCTTAAATATTTATTGTTCCTGGACTGTACCATTGGGCCATGTAATGAATTACTTAAGGGGTCACTAATGCTAAATGAAACCCCTAAATAGAGTGGTATTGTTCATCATCACTTTCTGAAGGACTGTTAGACATATGCATCACTATAAAACATACAAAATGTTAAATAAATATTTACAGAAGGTACAGAAAGGTACAAAATTTGTCACTGGGGTGGTAAACTTTCAAAAGATACTAACATACACCATTATAGGTACTAATATGTATGCTTTAGGTAATAATATGTTCCAATAAGGTACTAAAAAGTGTGACTAAGGCACAAAAATGTATCTTTTGAAAAGGTACCTGCCCAGTGACAGCTTTTGTACCTTTTTGATTTATAATTTGAGGTGGATTTTATTTTTATTTGAATAACTTTGACTGTACTTTTACGGTACTGTTATCGTCCCTTTTTTCATGGGCAGACCGCTTATCCTATTTCTATGGTGCAGACAGATAGCAGACTGAAGTAAAGCACAGACAGCTGCTCGGAAAGTTACCTAGTTACCTTCTTGATTCATTTTCATTGAGATATGCAAGCAGAACCTGCAAACCTGTCTTTAAGTTACTAATTTGATTATTTATAATGGAACTATATGTCCATATGTCACCCAGGACAACAAAACCAGTCACAAGCGTCAATTTTTTGAAATCAAGATTTATACATCACCTGAAAAAGCAGAATAAAGCTGAATAAATAGGAGCTTTCCATTGATGTATGGTTTGTTAGGATAGGACAGTATTTGGCCAAGATACAACTATTTGAAAATCTGGAAACTGAGGGTACAAAAAAAACAAAATATTGAGAAAATTGCCTTTAAAGTTGTCCAAATGAAGTCCTTAGCAATGCATATTACTAATCAAAAATTAAGTTTTGATATATTTACAGTAGGAAATTTACAAAATATCTTCATGGAACATGATCTTTACTTAATATCCTTATGACTTTTGGCATAAAAGAAAAATCTATCATTTTGACTGGGGGTTGTAAGGATGCAGCAATTCCGATAAGTAACGCGGGGCAAGGTTGTGTAAACATTTATAAACAAATAGGAGGATTTTAAAATTTATCCTAAAATGAACAGGGAGCCAATGAATATCTTGCAAAAAGGGGGTGGCAGGATCATATTTGCGGCCTTTCTTAAGAAATTTGGCTGCTGCGTTTTGGACCAGTTGTAAACGAGCTACTTGGGACTTTGAGATGCCACAATACAAAGAGTAGCAATAGTCCAATCGAGAGGAAATAAACGCGTGAACAGCTGTCTCAAGAGGTTTTTCAGGTAGAAAATGTTTGATTTTAGAAAGTAAGCGGAGCTGAAAAAAGCTAGACGCAACAACCGAGGAGACATGTTTCTCTAGAGTGAGCCGACTGTCTAAGAGAACAGCAAGGTTCCTAACACACTTTGATTCAAAAACTGACAGGCTATCCAAGGTCGAGTTAAATTTTAAATTGTCTGATGGCCAAAGACGATAACCTCAGTCTTTTAAGGTTATAAAGTTACTAGCCAACTAATGCTTTACCTCATCAAAACATGTAAATAGGGATTTAACAGCTGAAGGATCGTTTCTTTTTATAGGCAGATAGATCTGGGTATCATCGGCATAGAAATTGAAAGATACACCATACCTTCACATATCATGTTTGTTTAGAGTAAAACACATGAAGAAGATGAAACAGTTTGGTATCATTTAGTCCAGGATGGCACCATTTTTCCATCTTGATGTATAAACAATGTGTTGGTTGCGCTAGCAGTCACTTGAATCAGAATGCAGGACACGGGAACGCAGGAAGGAAGTTGTTATCACAGAACCAAATCAGATTTATGGGTGAAAGATTGAGGAGGGCAAGGGAAGAATAAATGAACTGCTAGGATTCAAAGGCCGAACCAGAGCTTGGGAGAGAGTAGCCACGTGTCTGTGAGTGATGATAATGCTGTAACACGCCTGAGGCTGAGTCAGCAATACTCATATGTATAGACACCCACACATATGCATGCATGCTCTGTTCATACTGTCACCGATATTTGCTGCAGCGATATCTGATCAGATCTTGTTGCATGCGTGTAAATGGCAAAAACACTGAGCAAATCACATTATTAGATTTAGGGGCAATTACTTTTTCACGTAGGGCCAGGCAGGTTTGGACAGCTTTTTCATTTCAATCAGAATTTCTCCTTTTATGTGGCACAGTAGAAAAAATGTCGGTTTTGGGACAACATGAGAGTGAATAAATGATATCAAAATGTATCATGTTTGGCTGACCTATCCCTTTAATTTTGCACCCGGCTTGACAGTATCTTAACAGACTACATTACGTAGTCTGTGTCTAACAGATGTGTTAGAATGTGGGCCATGCGTGTGCGCTCTCTTCCCTCCTACCCCCTCCGTTAGACATGAGACTGTGATTGGCTGTCACAGCGTTCAGACGCATGCTTCGGATGATGTAATATGCAGCAATCAAGCGTCATCGTCGTCGTAGGACCCAGCATACAAGAGGCAGCGCTGATGATGCCAGCTAGCGCTAATCTCAGCGCTAACACTGATAAAGGCCTGATTAATGCTATCCCTCTGGCAGTGGCCGCACGCTTTATCAGCTGATTAGCGAGGACCGCTGGATAACTCTGTAAGCTTTGTGTGATGATCTGCACTTAAGCCTCACTGATTTTATAGCAGCGTGAGTCCGACTCCTTCTGCAGTGTGTGCTTGTTATGGCAGATGTTTTTAAATGGGATCAAATGGCTGCTTCCAATCTAAAAGGATGCTCAATCCACCCTGGTTACGGAAGTAAATCATGGTAATGTAATGCTTGGGAACAGACTATAATCGCTTGAACTTGTCCCTCGGTCATTGCAGGAGCTCAGCGTAATCTCAGAATCATAGTCAGACTTATTACATGGCTTTCCAAAATGCTTGATTCTGATTGGTCAGTTGTGGCGTCTTGCAGACAAATATTTGCGTATTACGACTGTTAAGCTGTGTAAGGACTGCCGCCCCAGGCAACTGATTTTAGCATAGCTATGCCAGTGTTAACCTCTCCACCACAGTCTATTTCTTTTTACATAAAATATTTCCAATTCAGATGTCCATTTCTTTTATTTTTACTTATTTATTAGCTGCATAATAAACCCCTGATCTCACTATTTGGGTTTATTTGTGATAATGACCGAATGACTACACATTTTCTATTATTTAGCACACTATAGTCGTTATTTATTTTTTTATTGTGAGTTGTTTATTAGAATTATTATTTAACCTCTTGTAGTTCCAGACTCCAGAATGTCATAAACATGCCTTACAAAGAGGGAGTGGGAACATGAGAAAGAGACACAGACATCAAAAATGAAGAAAAACTCATTGTCTGAGGTCTCAACCAAGACAATTGGGCTCTGTAAAAAGAGTTTTGGCACAAAGCTTTGTTCTTAGCCCTCACTCTTCCTGCTTCATTAATGTCAGAATTATTATTATTCCACTGGCTTTCAGAAATGAGAGTGCCTGCAGCTAAAGGACTGCTGCGTTTTCGTGAGGCAGCAGACGAGAGCGTGGCAGAATCAAAGGAATTTCAATTGCTGTTTACTCTTCGACCTCCTATTCAGACAGCTCACACTGCATGAGCGTCTGCTTAGATCACAAACTATGCAGGCTGGAAAAAAGGAAAGAATGTAAAAAGATGAAAAGAGAAGGCCTCAAACGAATAAAACACACCCGAAAACTTTGTATAATGCATTTGCTGTGCACATGGAAGCGACTTGAAGCTTGGTTGTCCAAAGAGAGATACAGTAGATGCATATAAACTCCAACTTAAAGGGAAAGTTCTGTTATTATTTACTCACCATCATGTCATTTCAAAACTTTATGACTTTCTTTCATACTGTATGTGGAGCACAACAGTCATAAAAGTCAATGGGGTCCAGAAAACATTGAGACATATCTGCTTTTAATTGTTTTCCATGTATGAAAGTAAGTCATACAGGTTTGGAATAACATTAAGGTGAATGCATGATGACAGAAGCTTCATTTTTGGGTGAACTATCTTTTTAAATCATGGACTGTTTGCGAAGTAGACCAAGTAATGCAACAAACTGCATATCTATCTGAATCTCTCCGCCATGCACCTTCCTCACCATTTTAATGGTAAAATGAGTTATGAGAAGAAAAAGAGGCAGCAATTTATTCATGCACTGCAGTACAGCGGTGGCTGCTCCCCAAGGTTTTAGAACAGGTGGTGTGTTTGGAGCTGAGGTCTGTGGGAGAGAGCAAAGACAAATCAAATGAAGAAAGTTTTGAGAGTATCAGCATGCCAAGCAGGCATTCCAGAAGGCTGTGTAGAAGTGTTGCCTTGCCTGGGATCTCTCTTGGATACTTGTTTCTGGGGGGAAAAAAACAGCATGGTGGAAAAAAGAGAGGGCCATCAATAATGCAGAAGGTCAGATCTACTCTGACTGTACTGCTCAAATCAAAGCTGGCTGCAGCTCAGATTCATAAAAGGAATTCAGTCTTCTGGATTTAAAGTCATGAAACTGCAAACGGGCATTTTTAACAGAGATGTCTTCCCTTGAGGCGTTTCTACCTTTGGCCAAGACTTTGCGGGCTACTTAAAGGGATAGTCCACACAAAAATGAAAATTTACTCACACTCATGTCGTTTCAAACCTGTATGACTTTCTTTGTTCTGTGGAACATAAAAGAAGATATTTTGAAAAATAATGATAAAAAAACATATGGAAGTCGGTGAGAACCAAAACTTCTTGGTTACCAACATTCTTATTTATTTATTTATTTATTTATTTATTTATTTATTTCTGGTCTTTTCACTCCACAGACGAACAAAATCATACTTTTTAGAACAACGTGAGTAAATAAATATTTTTGGGTGGACTGTCCCTTTAATAATAGAATCCAATGTTTTGTAAGTAGTTGTGTTGGAACAAAAAATGCTACATGATATGAAATTTCCATGATATTATCAGTTGCACTTTGCTTTTGAACTTTCTTGTGTGAACAACTGGGGCTGTGCTGACTGTGGACTCACAAAAGCATGGTACATTTATTTAATTATTTTAATTTAATTTAATTTACTAATTGCTTTAATTTTTTTGGGAATACTGACTTATTACATGATTTACATATGAATCAGGGGTCATGAGTAACCCATTTAATCCTAAATTATTCTTACCTTAGTTATTCTTACCTCTGTGGTACCCAGTAACCCAAATCAAACCACCTTTATGTTTTTTTATTATTTATTATTTTAAGTTTGCATTTTATGTATCTATAACCACTTGGAAAATGTACAATTAAAATAGCTCAGTATCACAATAAGACCAGGTAGAAAATTGCAAACAATCAACATACTGTACTGTATGTAACATTTATTCAATTCATTGTGATGTTACTTTTTGTTATGGCAGATAGTTTTATATGCAAAAGAAGCCTCTGTGTTTTCCCACTGGTAACCAAACTAAACTAAATTTTGATCACGAGTTTAGCCTGTAAATGAGTAAATCACAGAAACACATACACAAAAGTTAGCCTATTTCATAATTAATCACATTAAATTGTTATTATTGTTAGAAACTAACAACCTGCATGTTGCTGTGGTCTGATTAGTAAGGGCTCTGTGTTGACTCATGCAGAAGTGTGATGAAGTCAGTTGACTTTACCTCAGCCTGCTCAACTGATCCACACTCAGCTGTCACCGTACAGCTATGCCAGGCCTTTACGCAATGTCGCCGAGCAAGGCAGAAGACATCAGATATCTCTAGGAGGAAGCACGGTATTAGCATGGGAAATGAAAAAATGGATTTTGCGTATGATCTTCCGCAGGAAACTTAGCAAAGTAATCAGACAGCTTGCGCAACCACCATATCTATTTCTGTGCACCAGAAGCAAAGTGGAGATGATTAGGGCTATTTTTGAGCAGTGGCTAAGCTTAGCATCACATGTTCTAGAATGGGTCAGACTTGATACGAAGAGTTCTGACAGTCGACTGTGATACAGCTGTCACCTCCGAGCTGAGGTGGGAGACAGCGCTATTTGCTCGCCCATCCGGCCGGATGAGTTTCCTTTGTCCCTTTCTCTCTTTTATCTTGTATCTCATTTTCACTCTGTTGAATTAGCATTAGCAGGGTCATCTGCCCCTCATTTCCAACCATTTCCATTTATATCTGTCTGACTGGGATTCAGTATAGGTCAGCGGCCCCTCACGCAGCCTGTGCCTGGGCCCCGCTGCCAGGATGAAAATAGAAAATGAGTTATTAATATGCTTAGGTAGTGTGTAATTCAGGAGCTCATGATTATTGCAGAGGGAATCCTGGCTGAAAACGTGTGTGAGTTTGCAGACATTAAGTGATTTTCATTCTCACCTTGGTGATTAGCTGGAGCCGGTTGTGGGCTCAGAGCCATTGAGGAAATGAAAGCATGTCATATAAAAGCGATGAGTGCTTTCTTAGCCCCTCTCATACAGCACATTATAAGCCAACATCTAAAATGAAACATTTTTACTGTAGATCTGCCTTTTTGCGATTCCATGCAGGGAAGTTTCGTGAAATTACTAACAATCAGAAAGCTTCAAAATAGTGCTTTGTGTCAAATAGATGAATGCTTCATTCTCCATTTAATTGGACGCAGTCTTGCCCGGTGAACTGAGGTTTGGCAGCATATCAGTGTTTTAATAAGCTGTGAAGGAGTTTTACAGAGAACAGAAGTGGTCTATAAACTTGATTGAGCTCATTATAGCAGTAAATACAGACCTATTTGGGTCACACCGCAATGAATTAACAGAACAAAAATACTTAGTGGACTCTTAAGCTACACTTATGACAAAACATAAAATAAGCGAAAACACCAACATTATTTTTTAGTCAAGACATTTCACACAAAAAAAGTTTAGGGTTTCAGAAAAGTGACTTGGAATTGCTCAGAAAAGTGGAGTGAGTTCTGAGAAAAGACATTGTTTGTTTGTAAATGTCACTATTGCTATCTGAAGCAATGACATCCAGATCCTTCTTTTTAAGTGTCCCAGTGTCAAGGCCAGCAAAAGTGTAAGATTTTTTACTTGGCTGCTGGAACAACAAAAGCTATGTGCATGTGTAACTCTACAGGTACACGTTGTAATTGCTTAGAACTTTCTTTAACTGGGCCACCTGTTGTATTTACGGTGTCGTTCTTTTTCTGATCTCCACTCACTCAGTCCCATGATGGTAAAGTAGGGTACAATATTTCAGCAACCCAAAAACAGCAGTAATCTGGGCTAGCCTCATCGTGCAGCGCCTGCATGGCCTCTTTCTGAGAAACTAGCCACTTGCTGGCCGAAATCTGGTCTTAGAGGACTGTGAGGGTATCATGATTATGTGCACTGTGATTTAGTTTACTTTGTTGTTTAAAAGTGGTGTCAACCTAGTAGCCACCATTCATTTATGATTTTTTTTATGTCACTCAATATAAAAATTGAATCTCTATCCATGAGTTTTAGCAACATGATTGACTGATCGTTTGATTTATTTATTTGCTATACTGTTCAATAGTTTGGGGTCTGAAAGAATTCTCAGTGTATTTGAAATTCTCTTATGCTCACCAAACATGCCTATTTTAATATATTTAAAAAGTTAATTTATTCCTGGGATGGCAAAGCTGAATCATTACTCCAGTCTTCAGTGTCACATGATCCTTCTAACATACTTGTTTGCTGCTCAAGAATCATTTCTTCTTATTATTAATATTGGTGCTTAATATTTGTGTGGAAACCTAGATACATTTTTCTGGATTCTTTGATGAATAGAAAGTACAGTATTTATTTAAAATAGAAACCTTTACCATCACTTTTGTTCAATTTAATGCATCCTTGCTGAATATAATAATCAATTTCTTTAAACAAAAATGAAATCTTACTGACCCCAAACTTTTAATCAGTAGTGTATTTATATATTTATTTTTATTTGTTTTTGTTGCATTCAAAATCAAAATGGCTCAAAAACTAAGGGGGAACTTTGAGCATGACTGTGGTTGTATCCTCTCAGAATTGAGACAGTAAGGATGTGTAACAGGGTTTGCAGCTGTCTTCGGCTCGCAGCATCACCTGGGGCAGCTCTCTCTCTCTCTCTCTCTCTCTCTCTCGCTCTTAGGCTCTGTGGAGCTCATACAAATGAAACTAGCACTCAGATTACTCATTCAGGTCAGATGGGCCCGAGCACGGAGCCTCACTGTTGTGTGCCGTTTCACAGCTCATTTGGCTCTGGAGATTGAGACTTCTCCCACTCATCAAAGAGTGCAAGCTCTCAGACCAGGATTGAGGCTGGGTTTATGAACTCATGCTCAACACAGGAAATGGGCACCTTGTTCACAACATAACAGATTGGATTCTGTTCTACACTGTAAAAACTTTACTTTCCATAATTTGTGGTTGCGTGACGTTATACTTCTTGAATCCTTCAGCTGAAATGTGCTGAAAATGTACTCACCCTCAGTCCATCCAAGAAGTAGATGAGTTAGTTTTGTTCATTGGAACAGATTTAGAGATTTAGCATTACATCACTTGCTCACCGATGGATCCTCTGCAGTGAATGGGTGCCGTCAGAATGAGAGTTCAAACAGCTGATAAAAACATCACAATAATGCACAAGTAATCCACAATACTCCAATCCGTCAAAGTTAATGTTTTGTGAAGTGAAAAGCTGCATGTTTGCCACAAACAAATAAATCATTAAGACCTTTTTAACTTCAAATTGCTGTTTCTGGCTAAAATACAATATAATAAGTCCTCTATTCATAATATTGCTCTTTCTAGTGAAAAAGTCATGACAGCAGGGGATGGACTTCGCTGTAAGTGGTTTGAAATTAAAGATGCCTGATTGATGGATTCGTTTCTTACAAACATGCAGCTTTTCATAAGATGTTAATTGATGGACTGGAGTCACGTTGTGGAATATTGTGTTTTTATCAGCTGTTTGGACTCTCATTCTGACGGCACCCATTCACTGCAGAGGATCCATTGGTGAGCAAGTGGTGCAATGCTAAATTTCTCCAAAACTGTTCTGATGAAGAAACAAACTCATCTACATCTTAGATGGCCTGAGTGTAAGTAAATTTTCAGCAAAGTTTGATTTTGGGTAAACTGTTTCTTTAATTTTGCAATTTTTTTTTTTTTTTTTGCTGAAGCTAATAGCACACTCCAGCTTTAAAAGCACATCTTTTCGCATGACCCACATGTCAGCTGATGACTTCAAGTACTTGTCAGAATGACTCCTTTATCTGTTCTGATCACACTCAGTTAAAGTGTCCTCACACTGAAGTGGCCAGAGCAGACATCTGTAATTACCTTCCTTACTACTTCCGATTATTGATGCATACACTTTATTCTTTTGAGTCAGGACACACAGTAACTGTACATAGCGTTTTTCCGAGAGCGCTGGAGATGAGTCTCTGAATTGAATTTTCCTTCAAGCTAAATGGGAGTCCCTGGAGGCCCAGAATGAAATTAGCCATAGTTGTGTACTTGGTTGTTGCAGAATAATCAGCCGCCTGGTTTGTGATGGACTCTTGCTCACCCCTGCTAATGCAGCTGATGGTCTAATGAGGACACAACAGCCTGATAATTGGGGCAGTGTTGACTTTATGATGTATGTAACTGCTCAACCCTGTTATCCTTCTCATTCTGATGCTCCTCTCCTACATAGCGCTACAGACTGTTTGTGCTGTTTTGTATAAGGATTTAAGTGCAAATATATAATTAAATATTAAAATTACAATAATGATCTGGTTGGGGTCATGGACTAGTTTAAAAACATACTTCACATTCAAGTATAATATTTAAGCTTAATCTTAAAAGAACGGATTATTTATCATGCTTCAAACATCCTGCATGAAAAACATTACATTATCTCAGAGATCTCACATATATGCGTGTGTGTGTGTGTGTGTGTGTGTGTGTGTGTTTATATATATATATATATGTATGTATATGTATATATTGTGGCGGGAGGAGCAAACGACAGACACAGTGGGTGTGGCGTCAGGCCTCGGAGAGGCTTTTATTCAACAAAAATAATAAAAATAGTGTCCAAAGGGGGTAAAAGTGTCCAAAAGAAACAGAGGGTCTGGTGTCGTCGTCGTGCAACGAGGTTCGTGAAGGAGGGCAGTGTTCAAGGAGGAAGGGTCCAAGGAAGGGACGGAGTCCGGCGGCCGCACGCGCTCCCCTCTCCAGTGGAGGTGCGCATGGGGCGGCGGCTTCCTTCAGCGGCTTCGCTCTCCGGTGGCCCGCTGCACAGTTGAGGGGATTCCACGGCCCGGCATCCTGGCCCGTCAGCCGTCACGGGTGCGATCCTCACCGGCTCACGGGGTTAACGGCTCGCAGCTTCGGCGGCACGGGGTTCCCTCGACGCTCCCTTCCTGGACCCACGAGGACACCAGAGTGCATGCACGGGGGAAGAGACCGGTCTCTCGAGGAGAGGCGCTCTCGGCATATAAACGGCGGCGGTGATGAGGCCCTATTCACTTGAGGTGTGCCTCATCACACGCCGCCAGACCGGGCTAGTTCCAGCGCCCCTCCTCTCACACGCCCACTCCCGTCGGGAGCCTGGTGAAGGGCGGCGAATAAGGGACGGGGTGGTGATGATATGAAAGGGGGGAGGCAGCCGACTCGTCACAATATGTATATGTATATGTATGTATATGTATACACACACACACACACACACACACACATAAACATACACACACATATACATACATACATACATACAGTATATATATATATATATATATATATATATATACACACACACACACACACGCAGTGTATATATATATATATATATATTTATATATATACAGTATATACATACATACATACAAATTTTCACACACACTTTTTTCCCTTTTAAATTTTATTCATTCATTCATTCATTTATTATTATTATTTATCTATTTTTTGCAAGGAAGCATTACATTGATTAAAATGACAGTAAAGACATTTATAATGTTACAAAAGATCTCTGGTTTTATTTTGATAATAATAAGAAATGTTTATTGAGCAACAAATCAGAATATTGGAATGGTTTCTGAAAGAGCATGAGACAGTGAAGACTGGAGTAAATTCAGCTTTGCCATCAAAAGAATAAATTCCATTTTAAAATATATTAAAATATAAAACAGTTATTTGTAATAGTAATAATATTTCACAATATTTCTATTTTTACTGTATTTTTGATCAAATAAATGCAGCCTTGATGAGCATAAGAGGGGAAAGGGAAGTGGTGTGTGGCCAAGTATCGTGACCCATACTCGGAATTTGTCCTCTGCATTTAACCCATCCAAATGCATGCACACAGTAGTGTGCATACACCCGGAGCAGTGGGCAGCCAATGCTGCGGCGCCCGGGGAGCAGTTGGGGCGGTTTTGGTGCCTTGCTCAAGGGTCTCACCTCAGTCGTGGTATTGAGGGTGGAGAGAGTGCTGGTTATTCACTCCCCCCACCTACAATCCCTGCCGGACCGAGCCTCGAACCCACGACCTTTGGGTTACAAGTCCGACTCTCTATCCATTAGGCCACGGCTGCCCAAAAAAAAGGATGCCCTGGCAGCAGTGGGATATCAAAAACAATTAAAAATCTTATTTTTAGAAATAACATACATGTATAGACCCCGAACATAAAAAACAGTCAGTTTCAGCAGAACATGGAGGTTAATTTATTTAGACTTTGGTAGATTTTTTTTTTTTTAAATCACAGGCTCATTTTATTCATCCTTTTTGCTGCTCTTTCTTATTTTCTGTCACTCACAATCTCTGCATTCATCTTCTCCTTATTATAACCTTGGATGATGACAAATTATACCCCATCCCTCTCATTCTGTTGCACCCACCCTATTATTTTATTTTCCCAATCTCTCCCTTTCATCTCTTCCAATTACACTTTATTTTATTTCTCATCGTCTAACACTTATTACATCAGCGGCTCAAAGCACACCGCATGTGACGGGTAACCTGGTTGTGGACATGATTTGAAAATCCCATTTTGCTGTTAAAGAGAGTGCGTGAAGAGAAAGAGAAAAAAGGGGGAATGGGGGGTAGTAGAGGGTTGAGGATGATATTCCCCTTCCCCCATCTACTACACACACACACACACACTGTGATATAGACACTGTCTCCATGACAACGCCTGCCATTGCCACAGCGCTAGTGGCCAGCGCTCACCAGAAGGCCCTCCTGTTTTAGCAGCAGCAAGATGCTGTGAACCCTCATGGGCTCCTGGGCCACACTAGGACAACACATACTTCATCTTCACTCTTTTTTCCGTCGCCATTTTCAGCTTAATCTCTGTTCGTTCCACTTGCTGTTTAAAGGTAAAACATGACACCCAATTGATCATCTGTGTCTGTGATCACCTTTTGAATACTCACAGTAACCTATAATCATTGACACAACTCAAAAATGAATGCGTTTTTAATTATTACACATCTTCTACTTTCCACTGAGGTTAGAAAATAAGATGCAGAGGTCAAAAGGCTCTTCGTTTTCTGTAACTGCATCTCAAAGTCTGTTAACAACAGCTCCATCTAGTGGCCACTGAATGCGCTCACAGCCATAATGTCTGCGCATCTCTGAGGGATGATGTCATTGTTTCTGGCTGTGCTTGGAGAAGAGAAGGCTGTATGTTGCTGATATCTGAGCGTTCCCAGGCGATGAGAGAGGATCAGTATGGCCATCTGTGTGCCTGTGTGTGTCAGCAGGAACTGGCACAATTATCAGTGTGTGTCAACTCTGTAATAGCGCAGTGAATGCAATAAAACGGGTGCTCTATTGTGGCCGTTTCCTCATCTGCAAGGCATTTGCTGTATGTTATGAGTCCGTTTTTGTGAACCCTCTGATGTGCCTTTGTATGAGACGTTTCTGCAGTTCAAACAAGCAGAACAAACAGTGAACACTGCTGGTTTGCACTTCTTTAGTGGGGGGAGGATCGTGAATTTTGAACCACCTGAGGATGTTGTAAAACCAGCATAGGTATTATAAAGGTAGCTAATGTTCCATGTATATTGTCTGTCAGTAGTGGACTGCAGTCACATTAATTGTGCAGCAGTGTCTTTCATCAAAGCTCCTATAATCCATAATCATAATCATCAAGCTGTTTGTGCCTTCTGATCAGCCGTGACTTAATCTGTGCCTTTTGTCTGCACTTTATGGTTAATGCTAAATAGCAATGTCTTTTCAATCGCTATATGTTTGTAATCGATCTTCAGGGACCTAAAATGCCAAACAAGTGAATTTGTTGCTTGATCCTATCTCATTAGTGTTAAATGACCCTCTGCACCATTTATCATACAGCTCAAACTACAACTCCAAAAATATTGTAAGATCAATAACAAGTGACACGTGACATGAATAAGAGAATAATAACAAGTGACATGAATAAGAGAATAATTGAAGTCATGAACTCATGAAGTCATGAATAATTCTATATTTGTTTGTCCTTGTCAGTGTAGTTTCTTATAGAGTGCTGCAGCAATGACGTATTTTTGTAAAGCAACTGAGACGTTTGCATCACCCTAGTTCCCTTGACAAAAACTAATAGGATTTTTTTGCATTTGCATCCTTTTAAATTATTGCAGGAAATAAGCTCTGTGACCAACAAAACTTTCATTTGTACATGTTTAGTTTATCATAATATCATAAGATCTTCACAGATAAACAACTTTTATGATCTTTCTAATTACAATCAGAAGTAAAAAGCTAAATATAGACTATAAAGTTTAAACAAACTACACAACAGTTGCATGACCCAAGCGTCACCACCATTAAGCACCTGACATTAAAGGTGCCATAGGTGATTGTCTTCAGAAACATTTTTTGTTATTCTGGTTGAAAGTCTCTTCACATCCTGATAGCAATCATTAAGTTAAGTGGTCTAAATGTATTTATCTGTATTTATATATTCTGTGGAAGGTGTAGGACCAAGAAATGTTTGTCCATTTTAATTGGCTTTCCTACCTGCCTGTCAAGGTATGTATTAGCATACCTCTGCGCACCCTGTTCGCGCAGACAGGATACGTCATCAGCGCGATCACGCGCTCTGTGCAGACAGAGCGAGAATGGGTATCAAACATCAATAACCCGATCTTCCTTCCTGGTATTGTAGTACTTTTACTAACTGTGCTATAAAGTTTTCTCACCGGTGAATGACACATGATGTAG
>JAFVLL020027509.1:153730-178671 GCA_021397915.2 Tor tambroides
GGAGAAGAAGAAGAAGAAGAAGAAGAATAAACGGAGCAATTCCAATAGGGTCCTCACACCATCGGTGCTCGGGCCCTAATAAACAGAGCAGATTCAATAGGGTCCTCGCACCATCGGTGCTCGGGCCCTAATAATAATAGCTTACTCTCAGTGTTTTATCATTCACCGTGTAGCAGCACAGTCATTGTGGTCATGAACTGGGTTTCTTGTACATTTACACAGGCACATTTTTTACATGTGATGTTGCATATTGTACAATACAAAAGTCATTTGTTCAACCAACATTGAAGCGTGTTATTTCACCAGGGTTGACAGTTTAACAGGTTGTTTTCCAATTCTCTTGTCTTTACTTGTCTTTAACCTGAGAAGATAAAGAGTTCCTTTTCACAAATAACATTCAAAAAAACAATGCAATTTTATGTTTTACTTGAACAGCATGAAACTTTAACTTACCATAACTTGTCTTAAGGGTTTAGTTTTGTTTCCCATCATTCTGGTGAAAGAAAAATATTAAACTTCACTATATTGGTCTTCAGTTCATATATATACATAATGGAATACACACCAAAGTTTACTGAAGGGTGAATAACTGAGCAAAGAACAAAAACCCAAGAACTCATAACTCCATCTAGTGGCTGGCAGACAGCAGACTGAGAGCCCTCCTTGCTCTCCTTTATTTTACTAAAGGCTGCACACAAGAGGGGCCCTCATGTGTTACTCAACAAACCACAAGCAGCTAACTCATATGTAAATCATATTTAAAGCAATAGCTAGCCTTGTGTTATCATTTATTCACCCCCATGTCATTTTTCAGGTGGTATGTGGTTGTGTGAACATAGACATCAAACTACCTCCTTTTGTGTTCCAAGCAAAAAAAATAACATTATATGACTGGGAACAACATGAGTTTGAATAAATGAAGAAAAAAAAAAAACTCATATAACTTCATAAATGATGTAAAAAAAAACACACACTTCATATGCCACGTTTCCTGAGAACCCTACAAGCCCTAGATAAAACTGTACAGGATAGATTTATGAGTAGTTGATTTTTTTTTTCATGAGAAATGAAGGCACTGAAGGGTACCTCAGCAAGGTTTGGTGCAATGGTTGTTTCCAAAATACTTTCTTGGGTTGTATTTGCATTTAGTGTATGGTTAGTCATCTGTTGTGGATAAGAATCAGGACATATAAAAAATAACACAATTGAAATTTAATCTGAAAGCTTTTAAAGCTCTTTATCTTACTAGAGGTGAGATTTACAGAATTATCTCTGTTTAAAACAAAAATGGCACTTACCTGCTCAGAATTACTTCCATTAACAGGACCTTCCTGTAGATATCAATGAGGCAATAAATGTGGTTTATTCTCTTAAATAGCAGCTAATAGCATGTAAATTGTTAAAAATTATGATGTCTCTATCATGAATTAACGCAAAATAATTTTTGGAGGGTGTTCATACTTTTGTCATTTCACACTGCATTTATGAATATGTCTTGAATACAAAAGTGTTTTTGTGTTTAGACACTTAAAGGCAGCTAATTACCTGTGAGGGTATGTATGTCAGAAATGTGAATTCATTTACAACTTTGGGTGTGTCCTTGGATGATGCCTGTGTAAAGATCAGATAGTATTATTAAAAACAACACTTATAGTGATAGTGAACAATCAAATATAAAAAATAATACTATAACCACTTTTGACACTGTAATCACTATAAAGGTTAGATATACAGCTAAACCAATTCCGCATGGTATAGTGGACATAGGCTAAATAACAAATTTACTACTGATCAGTGACTTATTTTCATTATTAGCTGTTCATCAATAATACTAAATGTACATAAATCTCAGAACTGAAAAACATATATACACTATGTTAGTAACTGGTTTTTAATAACTGCAAAACTGAAGTTGTCAGGAGTGTCTGATTAATGCTATAAGAGAAATATTTTGACATACCTCTGGAAGTGTTACCAAACAGACACACAGAACACAGATGAACACTTTGGTTTCCATTCTCAGTGTCACTGTATCGTTGAGTTGAAGGTTTTGTAGCTGAGATGTCAGAGGGGTTTAGGAGAGGGTTTTTTTGTGTATGCTGTGTTTGTGGTTTTTTGAGCTTGTTGCTTTCAGCAGGGAGGAGCCTTGAACAAACTGATGGTCATTCAACTGCTGGATCAGTAGCTTTTTTAAAAAATTTTTTGGTAAGAAACACTCTCAAAATCCCTAGCTACAACATGATTTAATTCGCTACAGTCTTATCCATCAATGTTTCAGTTAATACCGGAATATTTTTGATTAACATACATGTACACATTATACAGACTTATGATAGCTACAGTAATACTTAACATGTCAATAATATAGATGCAGAAAAAAAGACTTAGGTTAGATGCCATATTGAATTTAACACATTTTTTAATGAAAACAGCTGTGAGGGATATGGCACACAGTGTACAAATGCCCTAGATCACATAATTTTAGCAACTCACAACTTTCAAAACTCTTTTATGGAGGTTTTGTCTAATTAGAGTATTTTTTTTTTTTTAAGTTCACCAAAATCCACCGAAAGCACTGCATGACACAGTCTTGTGTTTATAATATTAAAAGAGTTCTACAAAAAAGTTCTAAAGGCAATGGTATGAAAGCTTCTATTTTAAATGGCTTCCCCCAAACTGGATTTAGAAAGTGACAAGCAGCAGACCGAAAAGGTCAACTATAACTTCAACATATAGTGAAATGCCTCAACACAATGTCACAATTCTAGCCTTACTGAGCAATTGTGCTGCCTGCTGTCCTGTTGCGCCACCTGGTGGTAATTTTGCGAACGAGTTTCACATGTGACACATGCACGATCATTTTGATTTATTTTCAGAATTTTTGGTCACAGCATGATTAGTTTTTATTCCACGAGTCAGTTTTGATGATTTGCAATAATTATAAAATCGTAATAATGAAAAATGAGAGAGAGAGAGAGAGAGAGAGAGAGAGAGAGAGAGAGAACATTAGCTAAGAAGCTAAGAGAAGGTCAAGGCGTTGTCATGACAACGTCATCAACAATAACTGCAAACAGTAACAGCGAGGCTTATATATGGTGTGCTAGCACACGGGCTGCTCAGGTGAGTCTTCGAGACGTTATTCAACCACCAAGTTTATTCTCGCTCGAGATTAAAAACACAACTCTGATGTCATATAATAGCTTATACAGACTCATTTGTGGCGCTGTGTGTGAGAGATACCCTATACATTGCAGGAATGATGAGCTCGCAGGCGTCTCCAGTAAAGGTGTACATTCGCATCAGACCCTCAGCCAGTTTTGCGCACGAGCTTATTGAATGCCTACCCGACCAGCAGGTAACCTGACACATGCCCAATTTGATCTTGTTCAAGTGTTCTTTATTGTAAATGTACAATACAAAAGTATTGTAATTGTGTCTTTAAAGTTAGTGTTGTATTATTTCTTGCAGCCTATTTGTATTAGGCTTCTTGAATGAAACAAAACATGACTCAAACACAAAACATTTACAACAAATTCAAATAGCAGTAAAACATAAGTTCTATAAAAGTACTTTTGTGTATGTTATAAAGATTTGAAGAAGATTTTGAATTCATTCTGGAAATGCAAGAGAATTTGGCCAAATACTCATAAAATAAAAAAATAAATAAAAAAATCCACATTTCAATAATTGGCCAAATCCACAATATTAGCAACTAAAAATTCAACATCAAAATTCAGAGAGAGAGAGAGAAACTTTTATAATTTTCAAGTATTCAAAACTTAGCCTACATTAAAGTTGTCTCAGATTTTATTTTATTTTTTTTGAAAATGTGCACTCATTACAATCCAATTTAAATAAATGTCATTAATTATTTAAAATTTCATCTCAGAAGAGAAGAGAATTTGAGACACTTTCTCCTTGGAAAAATAAAAAACAAGGGATCTTTCTCTAACTTTCAAAAGGGAAATCCTGTGCATTCAAAATAGTTTTTAAAGCACTATTATTACAACCGGCTGCATAAAATTAAAACCAGAAATTCTTAAATTACATACAGTACTCTTGGAATCACCAACAGGGCCAAACCCACAGGAAACATGCTTGAATAAAACAGATTGATTGATGCTAATTATGCCTGTCCTTCTTTTTTGTCTCTAAGACTTTGAAAGTGAGATCAAGGAAAGACTCCAAGAAAGGAAAGAGGAATAATCAGCTGAGCTCATGGGTATTTCATCTGAATGGGGTGCTGGATAATGTGTCACAAGAGGACACCTATGATTGTGTTGCCCGGAGCGTAGTGCTGGGAGCCTTTGGGGGCTACAATGGTTGGTCATTCAAATGCATACATCTGAAATCACAAACATTCACATAGGCATTTTATACTTTGAAATAAAATGTGTGTTTAGGTACAATAATGTGCTTTGGGCAAACTGGAGCTGGGAAAACGTACACTATGACAGGTGCTGCAGAGACTTACAAACACAGAGGTATCATTCCTCGAGCCCTACAGGAGGTGATCCAGACTTATGATAAAGAAGCACATAGTCAATGTTTCTGCTCTTATGGCTAACAAACCATCTCTCATTTCCTCAGGTTTTCCAGGAGGTGAAACATCGTGCAGATCATACCTTCTCTCTTCATCTTTCCTTTCTGGAAATCTATAATGAGACTATGGTAGACTTGCTCTCCAGCTTAAAGCAGGGAAAAAGTTTGAATAGTGGGGTCTTAACTGTGGTTGAAGAACCAGGGTCTGGAGTCTCAGTTAAAGGCTTATCTTTACATCTGGTTCACAATGAAGAGGAGGCTCTTAATCTGCTTTTCGAGGTAAGAGGTCAAATCATAAAGTCATAAGGTATTTGATCAGATTATTAAAAAAAGATGAATGCATATTTATCTTAGCAAAAATAGTCTATTTCCAGTAAACAGAATTCTTATCGGGGTGTGTTTGCACTGTTAGGGGCAAAGGTTTGTTCTTATCTCTCATCACTTCTGTTGACAAATTGGCTAATGAAAAACAATTTGACATAACCACCTTCTGAAAAAATGGAAACTTCATTAAAGGTCTCATTATGGCAAAAACATGAATGTTTTGCCCACATGGTCAAAAGCTAAAAGTGCACTCAGAATTGGATTGCGATAAATAACATTGCTCCCACTGCACTGACAGGGGGAGATGAACAGAATCATTGGAGAACATGCCCTTAATAAACATTCCTCCAGATCTCACTGCATTTTTACTATCCACATTGAAGTAAGTCCACAACACGTCTCATTAGATTCATAATATCATCGCAGGATCTTAAAATGCTTGAGTAAACTGGCCTTTTTACATAAGGTGGTATTTTTTGGCTTGACGTTAAATATATTTATGTGTGGCACAGTCTCGCTCTCGCACACTGTCGGATGCAAAATACATCACCTCTAAACTGAACCTGGTGGACCTGGCAGGATCTGAAAGACTTAGCAAAACTGGGGTCAGTTCATTTCTCCTCTTATAATAACCATACATGCCTTACAGTTCAGCAGGGCACTGCTGAATATGTAGTTTCTCAGATATTATCATTGTTTGGACTAGTGTGTTAATCTTGGCAGGCTCATTAAATTTTAGTTTTCACTGTCTACTTTTTGTTTTTTACTCTAGTCAGAGGGTCAAGTCCAAACAGAGGCCATGTACATCAACAAGTCCCTGTCGTTCCTGGAACAGGTCATCTTGGCTCTAGCTGACAGTCGTAGGGAACATGTTCCCTTCAGACAGAGCAAACTTACCCATGCTCTCAAAGACTCACTCGGTTAGTGTGCTCCTGAAGTTAGTTCTCCAATAGAACTTCACCAGCAGACCCACATGCAAACATTCATTTTGAACAATGGGAAAATCTTCATTTCTGATAAATAAAGATTCATATAGTCTTGAATGGGACATGTGTGACCTAATGATCTCTCAACTGTTACTACACAGGAGGAAACTGTAACACAGTTCTTGTGGCAAACATATATGGTGAAGCGGCACAAATTGAGGAGACGGTGAGATGTTTTTTATAATATATCCATTGAGACATGTTAAGTCTAAAAAACTTTTGGTTCTCTTGGCAGCTTTCAACTCTTCGCTTTGCTGCCAGAATGAAATGTGTGCAGACAAAGCCGGCAATCAATGAACATGTTGACCCAGTGGTAAGATTTTATGTGGATTACAAAGCTAATACTCGGATAATCTAATAATAATATATTAGAAAGATTCATGTGCACATTCAACTAATGCATAACAGTTTAATGCAGAAAGTCCTTTCAGACGATGGTTAAAAATGTGACTGTTTATCAAGCTTCAGGTGCGAAGACTAGAGAAAGAAATCCAGTTTCTTAAGGAGGAGCTGTCAATGTGTAACACACTGGTGAGTACCAACATACACATATCCAGAATCTGGGCCTAAAATGATCCCATCTATCAAGCTATGACACTTTGGCTTCTGTTTTAATGTCCTCCTTACTCGTAGACTAATCGGGTTGGAGTTTCTAATGTAATCCTGTCAGAGACACAGGTGGAGGAAGTGAGGAGTCAGGTGCAGAGATACCTGTCTGGGTTACTGGATGAGATCCCGGTAAACACCATAGTTTATACTTCAGTTATTTCAAAATTTCAAGTTTACCTTTTCATAAATCAGTCTTTTTTATTAGAAGTGAATAAATGATTGAATGTTTCAGATTGTGAGCATTACACAAATTCAAGAGGTGTTTGCCCAGTTCAAAAAAGTGGTGTTGTAAGTACAGTTACCTCTTCATCAATAATTTAACAATACTTAAAATGGAAGTCAAGATTATGTTTGTTTGAATGTGTATTAAATAGGGAGCAGCAAATGAAATTGCGAGAGCAGCTCGGTCCACGAAACACTCATGTAGAGAAAGCCATGAACACACCACCATCTACTGTTGCAGAGGTTAGCCATATACAGATAATTAGTGGACAACAATACTTCAGTGAGAAGTGAAAAGGTAGAAACTGATGTCTCATGCCTCATGAACTGTGTTACAGGTGCAGGGGTCTGTAAGTGCCGTTGGAGAGGTGGAGAGTTGTGGATATGGCCTTGGTCTAGCTAACTCCTCACAGAGACATCAGCGAACTGTATCACCGAAACCAAGTAAAGCAAGAAAAGACAAACAGATCAGCAGGTGACAATCTCTTTCTCTAATGTTTGAGACGGGATATGAAAAATTAAAACAAATAACTAAGTATTCATGTTTAAATCTAGATATTCACACAATTTAACATTTTAAAATGTAAGGCATCATGAGGCTGACTTTGAGGAAATCTGCTTATCATACACTAAAGGACTGAGGAAGGATCATACAGTCATTTCAAGTCATTCTGAACACAACAAACTCACACACAAACATGCACTTCATTGCTAAGAGTTGCATGGGAAAAAAACACAAAATATTCTAAAATCAGCTCAAAATATCAAATGTTTATCATAGTCTGAAGCTAAAGAATCAGAGTCTGTGCCTGTCATACACCACACGATTGTCTGTGAAATCTGTCAACTCCGACTAGGCAAAATCTGCAGACTGGCTCTGACTCTCGACAACTAGCATTGACTTATCCAGACTGCAAACAGGGGCAAAAAACTGGGCAAAAGTTGTGTAGTGTATTCCAGCCTTTAGTTTGCCATGTTCTCTGTCAATAAACATGGTGAAATCACTTTGATATAGGAGATAGTGTGATGCAATTGTGTCCATCTACCCACTCATTTCAGTGACAGTTTTCTAGGAATGTAAAATTTTGTACTTTGTAATTTGAAAAAATGAAATGGCAAAGAGCATACATGACAGCAAGGGCGGACTGGGGCCAAAAAGTGGCCCTGGACTTTTTGGCACAGAGTGGCCCACCAAACCCGGTCCGCAACACACCGCACCACACCATAAATGAGTGGCATACTTCTTGACATTATAATTTGTCTTTTCTGGTGTATATGGCAAATAGTAAATAATTTTAAAGATTTTTACGAGGGACAGTTTAATATCACTAAAGTTAAATACCAAAAATATCAGTCCATATGACACAATGCTCTGGTATCATCTAGAAGACTTGAATAGTGCAGAATGTGGACTGTTTTTATGGGCCTTTGGTCATACAGGAACTGTAAGTGATGGTGCTGTAACCATGACAACGGTCGTCAGGAGTAACAACACACACTTTCACTGTTCCTTTAGTTCCACTGGGAGGAATGTGGAACCTTAAAGTGTCACTGGAGCGATCAAACACTGGAGATCTGAAGAGAAACATTCATGTCCAGACATACAGTATCATTTATCTGAATCTACACACATTCATATATATACCACTAAACAAACACACAGTCTCACTCTTTAGGAATGCACTCCAGAACCCCTCGAATATGGATTTTAGTGACAGATTCCAGGTTCCTTCCTCTTAGTAAAATGTTTTTTCTGCCATGGAAAGAAACCTTGTTCGGCTCCAGAGACAGAATCTCTGGCTTCAACAAAACACCAAAAATTTGACTCAGTACAGAAACACCACAAACCAGCACAAAATCCATATCAACTCCATATGGCTGCAGTATTTTTGATGAACAATAGACTTTAAAAGTAACTTAATAATAATAACATGTAATTATAAATATGCATTAATAAAATATAATTGTAATTACTCATGAATAATATACTGTATACATAATTTAAAAAGTAAGGTGATTGTGACACATCTGTTGCTTATATGATATATATGAGAAAACAGTTTACAAGCAAATCGTTCCTACCATCTCAGAGAATAGATATTTACATGCATCCTAAAAAAGACAGAAAGAGAGAGAACTCTGAGTTATGTATTTAATTACTGAATTCACTTCAGCCAACACAATATTTCAGCTACCAACAATGCATTAATATCATCTTAACTCTTTATGAATATTGTGCAGTTTACCAATACACATATACTGAAGCACTGAATTGTAGGTTTTTGTCTCACCTGTTTTTGTCTCATTGTCTCACCTGTATGTGTAACTGCGGCCCACTTCCTCGTGTCCATTCACAACGCTGAGAGGAAGTGGACCGGTGACACCCAGATGAGATACACTGAACGCACCTGCATAAATACACATATGAAGATGATAAGCTCTGTGTTATCATTTCTGCATTGTGATATTTTTCTCACTGCATGTAATTTTCTCACTGTGTGTAAGAAGAATTTTCTGTGATACTGGAACAGTTTCTCAGCGTCAGCATCTCTGTGATCTTCTGATCCTCAATAGTAACTGTAGCAGAGACTTTTAAACCTGAACAGATTACCAACAAATGTTTATTATTATAAATAATCATATTCTGACTACATAAACTGATAGCATAATAGCACATGTACAAGTCCTTTGAAGGAGAACCAACCTCCAGTATAGAGCATCCCGTCAAAGAAACTACAGGAGCAGTTTGGGAAAACTGCAGGCGGATCAGACCCGTCACACAGGTTTACACTTTCTTTAGTGAAGGTGCATGAGAAAGCAGGATTTCCTGTGCTTTCTAGGTTAGAGGTAAGATGTAGAGTAATCTGTACAGAAGAGAGGGCAATGGCAGGTAAATAGTAGTCTTGTAAATATTTTCTAAATGATAATTAAGAAAATACTTTTAGGCATTGATGTCTACCTTTATAGTAGAATTCTCTGTCATCTGAAAAGAAAACAGCTGTGTCTGAAGTGAGTTTTTTGGGATTGACACCCATGAAGTATCTGAGCATTCATCTTGAGTAGAACATCTAGATAAAAACAGCATCAACCAAAATATCACTGCAGAACTGTTTGCACACTGCATATTTAATGAAGATGCAGCCTAAAGCAGACATCATGTCTAATGTGTGAAAAATCACACGTGATAAAGGCAGGCTGACCTGTGTGTGTTCACACACCAGCCGCAAACAGGATCCAGAGCAGCTCTGCAGGCTTTCAGAGTGCTGTATTTTGCACACTGAACAACGGACACTCTTCTTAACTGCATCATAACATAAACATAAAATATGAGCAGACATAAACATAAAATATTTTCCTTTTTGATAAGAGGTTTTTAATATTAATTTCAGCACTATTTTAAGCATTCTTTCCAAAACTGTCCAATAGTAGTATCTAAAGTAGTAAAAAATAATGTTTTTTTATACACGAAAAGCCAACAATAAAAATGTACAAAAATTGAATAAACCTTTTTTTGTCTATGTTTTAAGCAATATTTGTAATTATGAATTTTATGATTGCTTTGCAGTGCTGGAAATGGGGGGTGCGGGGGGACAGAGTCAAGACAGTGATTTTTGAGGGGGGACAGCATTCCACTTCCAGCTGGTTAGATTTTCTTAAAAAAAATTAAAGAGATTTCTATATTATATCCATTTAATAGCCTACGAAAGCGATCCGAGTTCTACACATAAATGTAGTAAAATGTAGCGGGATATTTTTGTCTAGGGTTAGCTGCTCAATGTTGGCTTTTGTGATTGGCCATAATACCTGCAGACTGCAGCCAATAAAACGCTACTCTATCTGTGCACTCTGTTCCTAACAGAACAGATTGTGAAAGCAGACTACTTCAGGTAAATTATGCAGATGAACCATGATTTTTGGAAAAATTCTGAACATCTTACTTTAACAGATGAGAAAATTTGAAATGGATAAATCTGTGTTTAATGTACCTGAAATGATGGAGGTTTTTATGTAAACTCTGTCTAAACATAAAGATATCTAGCCAAAAAGAGCTTGCATGAACTAAGATGAGTGACAACTTTTAATGATTATAAAGAGAGCTTGCAAATGTGTTGTTGATTTTATACGGTTCATTACACAATTAAGCATTGAGTAATATTAATGGACAACATGTACTTATTACAGGATTAGTTGCTTGAATTTATGCATAATTTACTGTTATTACAATATTAAGGTAATGTAACATGAATAACAAGAACACTGTAAAATTAAGTGCAATATTTATATGAAGTAATATTTAACATTTTTCAATACATATAATACAAATAACATATCTGAGTGTAATATCCTAACACACAAAGTGGACAACTATATTCATTTTAATATTTATTTGTGTGCTGTGATCAGGGTGTAGCCATTATTTCAGTTAGGGAGAAAGAATTTCAACTAATGCACGTTTCTATTCTATTCTATTCTATTCTATTCTATTCTATTCTATTCTATTCTACAGGTTTAAGTAAGAAATAAAAATGTTACAAAAATGAAAATGTTATTACAAAAAGATGCGTGCATATAATTCAACTGAACTGACAAACATGTCATGGTAAGGAGACCTTATACTGGATCAGTAGCACAATAACATTGTTATTAGTGTCATTTAGGTTTGAGTGATGTTTTTTTATATCAAGCTCATTATAACATTTTCTTTATGGTTTCTGGTTTGCAGCCAGAAGAACAAAATATCAGTTTTTAGACAAAACGAGATTAAAGGCAGTGTTTGACACTGTTTACCAGTTAGTTGAACCAGAAGACTCAAAAAGATAAAAAATCTAAACTTTGATAAAAGTAGTATTTAATTAGTTCTAGACATATTTTCAGTGCAAAACCTAATTAAAGTATGTAATTATGTCTGAAAATGCTTTTTCTCAGCAACTAGGGATTGCACAATGCTGTCTGTTTATAGGGCTAAACATGCATCTAGTGCTTAACCCACGGTATCACATTTGATTTGATATATTTCTTTCCACCAGATAGCCACCGTGAAATGAATGTATTATATTATTATGAATTTTAAATCTAGATTTATACATAAACATTTGCACATAATAACAAATTTATCCAGTGAAAACGTGCAGGCAATGATACGTTACGTGGTAATATTTTAGATTAGTGAACACATTTTCATTATGAAAGTTTTCCCTCAATAAGCTCCTTCAATTTGCTGCTTATTAATAGTAAGGTAGTTGTTTGTAGTAGTTATGTTTAGGTACCTTTTCTTTTCAGTGTTTAAAACAACGCTAACCACAAAAACATTAACAACAGGAACTCTTTTAAATGTCCAGCATAGCTGAACATTAAACATTAACAGTTTTTTCCCCTTAACTTAAAAACACATAGGCCTAATATGCTGCGGTAACTAAAAATCCACTCAAAATCAAAATGATTCATGTAGTCCTAACACAAATCGATTTAGTATACTTCCAGTTTTACATTTTAAGTGGACTGAACATGATAAAGTTGTGATAAAATGTAACTGTGTGACTTTAGCTCATTTTAATGAAATAAACTGAACAAGAATTTTCAGTACATTTTCCAGTCTTCCATAAGCTCACATGACAAATAATAGTCAATATAAGCTGTGTAAAAAAACTGCACTCATAATCACCAGCATTAGGCCTACTGTTACTCTGGCCTTCAATCGCTGACGTCAAATATGCATAAGGGGACATCTTGCATTGTGTTTATCAGTTGGGAAGTGCATTGTTATGTTGACTTGTCATGTACAGCTAACAATACAGTTTCTTTCATTGAAATAACTCTTTTAATTTAAGTTAAAGAGATTACATGCATTTGTTACAATTGGCATGATGAGGGGTTTCAGTAAAAATCACAACAGTATACAGTGCATAAAAATAAAGTATACCAGTTTTGGGACGTACTATTATTTAAATTTTTATGGTAATATAACTAATATTATAAGCTAAATTATTGCCCATAATATACATTATCATTTGGCGATATTTTAATACCTTAAAATGTCTAAATCTTCACTTTCATTTTAGATACTTTTTACCAAAGCTACTGTTTTATAAATAAAACATCTTACAGACTTCATATAAATCTAAATATTACTATTCATAAATAACAGTTAACTCTGGTCATTGATTAGTATGCTATTAATCCTCTATTAATGGAGTTTTTCAGTGTCTGTTTTTGTGGCTTATAAATACAAAATTCAAACCTGTATAGCGACAAGAGTCGTTTTTTTTTTGTATACTATGATGCACCAATGTCAACAGAAATGATGTCAAAATAATGTGTTCTATAATTAACTATGATACTAGTTCACTGAAGCTTATAATTAGATAGAAAATAGAAATAGACAGATAAAAAGTTTCACTAAAGCTCATCAAATATCAAATTATATCTAAATGGCAATAAATTCTATTTTTGTGTATTCTATTCTTTTCTAAATATGACGCTGTTTATGTACCACAAGGGTGCAGCAGTAACTAAAGAACTACAGAACTTCACACAATTAAAACTATTAAATATAATGTTTGTCAGTAAAATGAATCCAAAAGAGTACAGACTTGTTCCTGACTCGTATTTTCTTTTGTGTTTGATCATCAAATGTTTTTCATCATTAAATGGTATAACTTTCAAAACATCTAAATGTCGCAATCAGGGCAACAGATTTTTTGGTGTGTTGCGCGGAAGTCATCTGCATCCTCAGAGCCGCTGCTTTCACTTCCATCCACTTCACGAGTGGACGCGTTTGAGCGCAGTTGATTGCTGTGACAAGATCTCAAAACTTCAGCTGCTCATCACATATGCAGGATGAGAGGATACTTACTGGGAATACTTGTACTTTTGAAATACTGCATTTGCGGTGATGTAGTTAACTTTGATTCAGACATCAAGGACTTTGTAGTTGGTAACAGTAAGTTATTTGTTCTTACTGACCACCGACTACATCAGATGAGACACGATCTAAACGAGGAGAAAAGGAAAGACATCACTGATGCCCCTCACCATAACAGAGTCAACATTCTTGTGCCTTTTGACGCCAACGGCACCCTGATAACGTGTGGGACTTTTAAAGATGGATATTGTGAAGTTCTTGATATAAATGACATTACAAACATTATTTACTATGAAAGTGATATACTGGTAGGACCGCGACAGAATGAGAAATCTGTTGCGTTCATAGTTGGTACAAGTACCGGTAGGTACCTTTTAGTTGGGAAAAAGGGCGACGAGGCAAATACCCCGATTTCTGTTGTTACTCTGTGGAACACTTTACAGTCTCAATCAGGAGGGATTTTCTCAAAAATAGCGGAAGGATCAGATGCCACCATTCAGAGCACCGTGAGAGATGTGGAGTTTGTTGATGGATTCCAGAGAGTTTCGCCCTCAGAATCCTACTTATTTCTCAACGCAAAGACTGACTCTGAGAGGAAAGTGGTCGTCCTGTGGATGAACAGCTCTAAAGGAAAAAAGACAGAAATCATCAAATCCCTACAGGCTGCAACGATACGATGCTGCAGTGATAAAGTTCGTTCAGTGCTCGTCGCCTCCACCGTTATTCCCTCAGTGAACGGTGTTATTTGGGCAGGTGCGTTCAGTGCGCAGAATCAGCAGGATCCAGAGAACAGCGCGCTGGCTCTGTACAACATCAGTAACATTCAAGGCCGAGTGAAGGGCTTCTGCGCTAATGGTGAAAATCCATGTGGAACTGAGGTTGGAAATTGTATTTACGTGTTCAATACACACGCTTTTTACAAATGAGAACATTTGTAATGCAAAACCCTGAATCTGTTGCATGATAATAATTGTACTATTCACTAGAGTCATATAAAGTTGACGTGTGTGTGTGTGTGTTTCAGAGTGGTAGTGAGCTTCAGCCGCTCTCTGTAGTGTTCAAATACAGCTCAATGTCAGCAGTAGCAGCAGATAAAAATGGATCCTGGATTGTGCTGTTCATAGGAACCAGTGATGGGCAACTCATAAAGGTCTCCTTCACCTTTGACTCACCTTTGCCTTTATTTTCACTATTCTCAGTCATTTGTAAATACCTAATAACCACTTCCATTTAACCTAGCTCTAGATGTTGTTTAAGTCTTCATTTGAATTAGGCTACTATAGAAATAATTAGTTATTTGAATTTCTGTTCTATTTGTTTTTCTAGCTTGTGTTGGATGAGAAATTCACACCAGGCTGTCCAATAGTGCTGTACAAATCTGATGATGAACGAGCAGTGCTTCCCAGAATGCACTTTGATTCAGTAGATTTCAAACATATCTACATCGCTCTGAGGAAACAGGTGAGGTTTAAAAATGTGCAGTTAACAAACAATGAAAATATAGAGCCTATAGGCTATATATACTATTAGTGTAGTAGAAGAAAATATTGAAAATATTGAATAATGAATAGTTTCATATAACATCTTAGTTATACAAAAATTACTGTTACAGTATTCTAAAATAAATACGTAAGAAGTGATAAAGCTTTTCAGAAGCAGCATGAAAGGAACAATTTGCCTTATACTTTTGTTGATCCAAGACAATATTTTAATCCGCAAAAAAAGGCAATTCTCCCATGTCCTATAGTTAGAGAACTGCTAAATTAAACTATGTAGAAGTTACTAAATCAGGCAGTATGTTAGATCGAATCATCATACTTGTCTCTTTTTGCTCATGTCTTTGATGCAGTTAAGAAGAGTGTCCATTGTTCAGTGTGATAAATACAGCACTCTGAAAGACTGCAGAGCTGCTCTGGATCCTCTCTGCGGCTGGTGTGTGAACACACTCAGGTCAGCCTGCCTTTATCATATTTAACACATGATGTCTGTTCCAGGCTGGATCTTAAATATGCCTAATTGTAGAACAGTGTGTTAACTTCTTATTACCTATATGGACATGATGAGCAGTGTGCAAACAGTTCTGTAGTGATATTTTGGTTAATGCTGTTTTTATCTAGATGTTCTACTCAAGATGAATGCTCAGATACTTCATGGGTGTACATCCCAAAAAACGTTCTTCAGACACAGCTGTTTTCTTTTCAGATGACAGAGAATTCTTCTAGAAAGGTAGATATCAATATTTAAAACAATTTTTTAAATTATCATTTGGAAAATATTTACAAGACTGTTCTTTACAAGCCATAGCCCTCTTCTACACAGATTACTCTGTATCTTTCCTTAGTCCCTGGAAGCTGATGCTGCTCTCATGCCTTCACCACAGGAACCATGAACCTGTGTGACAGGTCCTGATCCATACTGCAGTTTTCCCAAACTGCTCCTGTGAATACGACCAGAAGCTCTATACTGGAGGTTGGTTCCTTCAGAGAAGTTGTATATTTACTAACATACAGTGCATTTATCTAGTCAGAATATGATTGTTTATAATCATAAACATTTGTTGGTAATCTGTTCAGGTTTAAAAGTTTCTGCTACAGTTACTATTGAGGATCAGAAGATCACAGAGATGCTGACGCTGAAGACTGCTCCAGTATCACAGATAATTCTCAAATGCTTCTTATACACAGTGAGAAATGCACAGTCTAAAATAGTTTAAAAGACTTCTTTGAACTTTTTTAACAAAATATTAAAAATATGAATTAAGCATGAGTGTGTTCAGTGTATCTCATCTGGGTGTCACTGGACTTCTTCCCAGCGTTGTGATTGGACACATGGACCTGGACCAGAGTTAAACATACAGGTGAGAAGACATGTTACCTATAATGCAGTGATTCAGTATACGTGTATTGGGAAATAGCATACCTTAATAAATTCATATTGATCATTGTTGATAGCTGAACTATCATTGTGTTGACTGAAGTGAACTCAGGAAGTATGAACTACTCTTTCTCTGCTCTTTAGGATGCATGTAAACATCTACTCTCTGAGATGGTCTACGATGTAAGTGTCATACTGATTATGTGCCCAACTTTACAGAATAGGGATATTGTTTTTTCTGTATGTTCCTGTTTCAAAAGAATATGACTTAACAAGAGGCCGAGGATTTTGTTTCCCCATTTGAGGAACAATTTGTCATAATCATCATTCTTTTTAAATTATGTATAATATATTATTTGGTGATATTTACAATATATTTAATCAATGTGTATTTATGGTGGTAATAATAATAATAATAATAATAATAGTAATCATAATAATAATTATTATTTAAGTAATATATATTAAATTATATAATAAGTTATGAAATTCATTTTAACTTATATTATTTTGTTCATATTCTGTGTTTTGTTTTTTTGAGTGCAGGAGCCAAAGATTCTCTCTCTGGAGCCCAACAGGGTTTCTTTCCGTGGCAGAAACAATGTTTTATTAAGAGGAAGGAACCTGGAATCTGTCACTAAAATCCGTATTCGAGGGGTTCTGGACTGCATTCCTAAAGAGTGAGACTGTGTGTTTGTTTAGTGGTGTATATATATATATATGAATGTGTGTAGATTCAGATAAATGATACTGTATATCTGGACATGAATGTTTTCCTTCAGATCTCCAGTGCTGGATCGCTCCAGTGACACTTTAAGGTTCCACATTCCTCCAAGTGGAACTAAAGGAACAGTGAAAGTGTGTGTTGTTACTCCTGACAACCGTTGTCATGGTAACAGCAACATCACTTACAGTTCTCAGCCCAGCTGCACTGGAATACAGCCCACAGTCACCTGGAGCAGGTCAGACATTTCAGACCACTGTCTGATCCACTTTCACATCCCATCAACACCTTAAGATGACAAATGCACATTTTAATTAGTGAATCTAATTCCACACAGAACATTTTAGTAGTGAAATTTACAAGAATACTGTTAATGCGGAAAAATAAGATTTGCAATGATCTGCAGAGATACTTTTAGAACAGATGAATGAAAACATATGCGAGACAGCAAAAAATGAAAGCAGAAATGAGAGTCATTAGGTCATTTCCAGCATGGTTTTGTCATATTTCTGAGATCTGCAGTTTACTAACTCACATGTGCCCTTAGATTAGTCTTGCATAAACTGTTAGAGATTTAGTAAGAGCAACCTGCTTTCTGACAGCCAGGCTTTTTAAAAAAATTTTGGTGGGTTACATTGGTTGCAGAAATGTGTGGTTTTGTGTGTCAGTGTGTGCATGCAAAAGCCACATATGCAAAAAATAAGTGGGGGAATTCAATTATATTTTTTAATTATGCATTTCTGGCTGAAGTTGTTTTAAATGTCTCTTCAGTGGTGGAAGGAAGATTCATGTTCAGGGCAGCAATCTGGAATTAGTGGAGTCAGTTATTGTCCATGCCTTTGATAAAGTGCTGAAAACACAAAACAACAGAAACTCAGAGGTAAGATATGTTTATTACGCCTGCTGTTGCTCACAGCACGTCTATCACCTGACTGACCTACAAACTGTTATTATGCCTAAACATTTCAAGCAAATCGCAATTTTTTTAATTATTTTTTTTTTATTTTAAATATTATAGAATTTTAATATTTTCATTTAAATATTGATTGTTAGTTAACATGCAAATAATAATCTGCTTGTCTGTGTCAGAATTTTAATATTGACTAATGACTTTCATTGTATTCACAGCTTGTATGCAGCTTTAAATGTCACATGTATTAGAGTCATATTTTCATTGTCTCTGGTTCTCAGGATCTGTGGTTTGACTCCCACCCTTATGATGGCAGTGGTCAGTTTAGATTATTGTTAAATGTTCAGAACTCTGCGGTGGACTGTTTGGGTTATTTCGCCTACAAGCCTGATCCAGAATTCATTGAATTCACCAGCTTACAGGTGGCCAATGATCTACAGGTGAACATTCAGGTGAGTTTAGTTGTACAAGGAGTTTAACTTTTGTCTACAGTCTGCATTTTTGGCATGCGTGGTGGTTCCTGGTCTTAAAAACTCTCAGTAAATTTATTATGTGTCTGCACATCAGCTTGTGAAACTTACAACTTCCAAACCATCCCATACTCTCTGTTTCTCAGAAAATGAAGGATGATTTGAATTTGAGTATCAGTGAGGTGAATGTGACAGGTGTACACGGAGATCAGAAGTATCAGTGTGTTTTGGAGAAGATTGAGTCCAATGCCATCATCTGTAAGATTAAAGGAGAATCAGGAGCCGTCACTGCAGTGGACTCACTCATTGTGAGTGTACATTCATGTCTTCTACAAATTGTCTTAATTACTTATTGTAAATTATTTACGACCCTTATAAATCTTACATACAAAGTCTTCCTTCTTTTACTATAATTTTCAGATAAATGTTGGGGAATTTTCAAAAAACATTGAGTCTCAAAGTGGTTTAATATATTTACTCATCCTTGCTGCATTGATTCTGCTCATAATTCTGGGTGCTGCTGGTAAGTGATTTCAGATTTACGTCACATATTTTCACAATAATCATGGAGGTACTAATGTATGTGTTTGCTCCTCTGTCTAGTTGGATTCATTGTTCACCGTAAGAGCCAGAGACAAATGAGTGAGAGAATGAACAAGCAACTGGAAATGCTAGAAAGCAACATCAGAAGGGACATACGACAAGGTTGGTCATCTTTGAAATACTGGTCTTTGTGGTGTTTGCAAGCATCACTATTGCTCATACTGAAGGTTAGTGTTACGAACACAAAACTAACCCTAAATATTCAACTTTGGTGTTTAACTCCTCCTGCACATTTGTGCACAGGACACAAATAAAGCCTCAAATCATGCGACTATTACTTTTCTAAGCAATATGCAGGGCAGTCAATAAAACATTTTTAAAAACATACTTACACTGAAAAAGGATCACAAGCAATATTAGGGTCCAGAATGTCATGGAGACTTTGGGTGTTTTTTTTGAGCTTGTAAGTAACTACATAACCACCACGGGTTATGCAGGTTATGTAAGTAGTGTTTGCAGGCAAACATCCTGCTGTAAACATGAAAATGTCATTACTCCCTTAAATGCTCATATTACTGCCATACTTTAGAAATGTTACTTGTCTTCTTGTGTGTGATTGCACTATGCATTTATGTTTGTTTTGACAGGCTTTGTTGACTTGCAAACAGAAAAATCTGATTTAATTGATAATGTTGGAGCCATACCCTTCCTGGATTACAAGCACTTTGCCTCAAAAATCTTCTTTCCTGAGGTTTAATATTTTTATCTCTCTTAAATTCCCCTTTTTCTTGTAGAGTTGCTATATGTGTTTGTTTGTTTGTTTGATATATATTTTCTCATTTTCTCTAGGCTGGTCCTCTGGCAGCAGTCTTGATCAGAGACATTGGGCAGGTAAGAAGCAGTGTCTTTAGTAGTATATATATATATCACATTGTACAAAACTAAATGTTTTATCTTTTATGGTCAGGACTCTGAACAGACAACTGTAGATGAGAAATGTCAGGCCTTTGCTGCGCTGATCAGAGATAAGCAGTTTCTCAGTTGTTTCGTGCATGCATTAGAGGAACAGAAAAACTTCAGCATAAAAGACAAGTGAGTCAAAGGCATTTAAATGTATGCATTTAGCAGACACTTTTGTCCAAAGCGAGTTACAAAAGAGGACGAAGATGCTTTGAACATATTCTCACCTCTGTTTGAAGATGACTTGATAAACTTGGTCACAGTTATTTTGAGACCTTGGCTTGATGCCTGTTGCTTAGAAGTGTAAACAGATAATGTTTTGTGGTTTTTTTGTTAGAATAGCAGATCTTCCTCTTCGAGGGGAAAAAGTGTTTGCCCTTAAAATAACCTCCACACTGAAACACAGATATGTGTTTGATAACGCACTTAACAAATTTAGTTTTAGATTCAAAGAACTTTATTGGTTTGATGGTGTTAGATTCAATCTCCTTGCATTCAGTCTCTTACCTATAATGCTCAGGCTTCAGCAGCACAAATCCAACAATTGTTATATCAAACTGCTTCAGAACGACATCTCAAAAAACCTTGACATGGAGACATTCCCTCTTATCTCTTATTCATGAAGACAAATATTCCATGAAATTTAGATTAAAGATTAAACAACAATAGCAAGCATTGCAAGGGCGAGGAAATAAGAAGTAATTTAAAAATATAATAAAATGGCATAAATTAAAAAAAGTATTAAATGTTAGATGATCAAATGCTAAGTAATAAAAAAGATTAATAATAAAACAAAATGAATTAAATGAAGAAAATAAAACAGTATTTTTCAAAGCATCAATATTCAAAAATAAAATAAAATGAACATAATACAAGAAACTGCAACATACTGTACATATTATACAAAATGAATGAATGAAGGAAGATGTGCTTGGGTTCTGTTTGCAAACAGATGCGTAATTGCCAGTAACACTATTTTTATACTCATATTTCTTCTGTTCTGTCTAACCTGAGTTTTTGTTCCTCTCTTTTTATCTCTCTGTCTGTTCCTGTTCCTCTTAGATGTACAGTGGCATCTCTCTTGACTCTGGCCCTCCATGGAGACCTGGTTTATCTCACAGAGGTCATGGAGGACCTTCTGCAGAGTCTGATGGACCAGTCCAGCAATGCAAATCCCAAACTTCTCCTGCGCCGCACAGAGTCCATAGTGGAGAAGCTTCTTACCAACTGGATGTCCATCTGTCTGTACGGCTTCCTCAGGGTCTGTCCATACATCCGCTCTGTTGGGCATTTAGAAAGCACATATTCTCTTCAACTACTCAAGAATGTATATGTTTCCTCCATAGGAATCAGTAGGACAGCCTCTCTTCCTGTTGGTGTCAGCTCTGACTCAGCAAATCTCGAAAGGGCCGGTGGATTCGGTGACAGAGAAAGCTCTGTACACTCTTAGCGAGGACTGGCTTCTCTGCCAAGCGCAGGACTTTGAGGCCTTGGTCAGTTTTTCCTCTTTTACTGTCTCTTTTATGCAATGAGGAAGTGTTTGCAAACACGTACAGTTATGGAAAGTACTAACTTTAGAAATGCCTTTCTGTAATTTGCAAGCCACATTCACATTTGATAAAATTCCCCATTTTAATCAAAAACACCAAATATTTCCCTCACCACACTAACCGTTCAAAAGTTGTGATTTTTTTTAATTGTTTTTGAAAGAAGTGTCTTATGCTCCTGAAGGCTGCATTTATTTGATCTAAAACACAGTAAAAACAGTAATTTTGTCAAATATTTTTACAATTTAAAATATCATTTATTCCTGTGATTATATTTCTTTGTTAAAACCGTGACATTTGATAGAGAACTCTTTGATGACCGGAAAGTTCAAAAGAGCAGAAGTTTCTTGCTAGCTGTGTACATTTTAAACCTCTTGCATTAGATGCTCATAAGCTTCTGCTTTTTCTGTTGCCATCATGTCCATCCTTAAACCACAGGAAGGAATCTTGTAGCCTCGTTGCGCAACATTTCTTGCACAAGTTCTTCAAGCATCATTTTCCGACTGTTGTGTTTTTTTTCTTACATGTGTATGAACCATTGTTTAAAGGGTAGTGCACACAAAAATGAAAATTCTGCCATCTTGTACTAATAGTTGTTCCAAATGTGTTTGAATTCTTTCCTCTGTGGAACATCAACAAAGATATTTTGAAGAATGTTGGTAACCAAAAGGTTGCTGGTCGCCATTGACTTCCATAGTATGGAAAAAAAAAAGTCTATTTGGGCCAGAAACTGGTTGATTACCCACATTTTTCAAAATATCTTCCTTTCTAATAGTCAGAAGAGAGAAATTCCATTGAGGGTGGGCAAATGATGACAGAATTTTCATTTTTGGGTGAACTAACGTAACCTTTAATGCTGGGCTGAGAGTTACGTTTATCATTTTTTTGTTTCCCATCATTTTTTGTTCCTGATTTCTTCCTGACGTGCAATTCTCGTATTGATTGTGGTTGGATGGTTGGTTTCTAGCAGTTTTTTGCTCATAAACACACTTGTGTGAACAAGAAAACAGGAAAGATTAATGATAGTTTGTAGACAAAAAATCATGTGACAAGGCCATCTTCCCCCTCAAAATCACCAGCAGGCTCTCACGGTTAGACTGGTGCGACCATTGTGCTTCTGCATTCTGCTTTCTGCAATGATATCAGTCTTGCACAAGCCTTCCTCTCACAAAACTGGACTGTACTTGTATTGCCAAGCCAGTAAATGCCATTTCTACAAAGGAAGATATTTATGTCAGAAGATGGTCTAACTCATAGTTTAACATTGTATTCTGCTGCTTTACAGAAAATTACAGTGGCAAAAAAACAAGAAGTATTTAAACTGCATAGTCTATGCAATTGTGCATTTTTTAAAACTGCCATTCTAAGTAATTTAAGTCGATACAGCATTTTTACAAATCTGACTCAATGTTACTTATGAAGAGTTCATTTGCAAAAACAGATAACTCCGTTTTTAACAATTTTCATAAATTATGTTTTTTTTTTTTATTGTGCATTCCAATTAATCTCAATCAAACTGCAGTTAGGTTATTTTGATTAGGTTAACTAAAAAATACAACTAACTAACACAATAAAACAATAAACACATGATAACAATAAAAAACATGATTTTTGGAAATTTTTGCAAATAAACTAAATAAAATATTATCATATAGATAAACAATTGATAAACAATAAAAAAGTATGTAAGAAAATGGTCTATAAATAATGTTTTCTTTTACTAGTTTATTAAATATTGTCTGTATGTACAGCCCCAGTGATATGAAAGACATTATGAGTGGAAATGATTTAAAAAAAAAAACTCCATCGTAATAGCAGCAACATTTTTTTAAACTTATCTCTGAAATTGAACATTCAGTGTTTTTTGAGCTCTTTAGGTGTTTGTTCCTTAAACTGTTTGCTTCTCCATGCATTCTCATTAAAAAGAAAACAAAAAAACATTATAGATATATTATGTGCCACATATAACATTAGTAGTCATTAAATTGTTTGGTTTATGTTCTCACACCCTGTAGAAACTGAAGGTGGTGTTTGCTGTGGGGACTGGAGGAGAGGTCAGTGAACCCTTAGAGGTCAACGCACTGACCTGTGACACAATACAACAGGTCAAGGAGAAAATCTTACAGACCTTCCAGCGCAAGTTTGGCTTTCCCTTCCAGCAGATCAGGGATATAGAAATCGGTTAGTAGATTCGCTGTTTTTCACTCTCTCACTGTTGATGATCATAATATTTCATAAAACTTCCCTATAGAGCCTACGTCTGTTGTTAACACACAGTTTCAGGTTGCCAGTTGCAATATCCGCCAAACTAATTCCTGTTTATATTCTCTGTTTTATGTTGTGCACTCACAGAATATGAAAAGGAAGGAAAGTTTGTCATGCTGCAGGAAGTTGACGAGTCCTCAGAGATTCGGGGGCATGTTACCATGTTGAACACTCTAAAACATTATCAGGTGAGTGCACGAGAACAAAACATGCTGTAAACATTTTTTTGAGAAGTGGACTATGTTCTAAGCAAACAGACAACTGATAAAATAAAAATCCCACATGGGCCATATCGAGGGGTGAGAACCAGAAAGGCGTAAGTTACATTTCACCAACTTTACAGGAGAGCCAAAACAAAAAATTTACCCTAGTTTGATCTGACTTTGTGTACTGATTTCAATTGTTTATAATAAAAATGTGTACACTCGTGGATGACAGTACTTTTGCCAGTAGAAAGAGCTCATTAATTGCATTTATTTGATATATCTACATTTCACCACAAATGTCACTTACGCCCTTCTGGTTCTCACCCCTCGATATATAGAGATGAGAATAAGATAAAGGCTTAGGGTTTTGAGTTAAGGTATGTTCACACCAAGAACAACAACTATAAAGATAACTATAATGACAACCAATAGCATTCTGTTTATTATGAGCACATACTGCAGTTGTTTGCTGCTTTAAAGGAGTCAGTAACTGAGAAATCAAAATATTGATTTATACATCATCTGAAAGCTGAATAAATAAGCTTCCCATTGTTTGTTAGGATAGGACAATATTTGAAAATCGCCTGTAAAGTTGTCCAAATTAAGTCCTTAATAGTGTTGCCTTTGTCAACGAAAATTATGACTAAATATCGTCGTCAACGAACCTTTATCACGTGACGAAAACGAGACGAGACGAAACGTAAATGCTGGTCATGTGACGATGACTATAACTAAATGTATAATGCAATATTGTTGACCAATAAAAACGAGACTAAATGTGCTTTACAAAATAAAAACTATACTAAAATGTCTCTTCATTTTCGTTGACCAAAATGAGACGAAACGAAATGTTATAACGTTATTTCGTCTCGTTTAGTTGCGTTATTATTATTATTA
>JAFVLL020027509.1:178771-181271 GCA_021397915.2 Tor tambroides
TCGTCGACTAAAACTAGATGAAAATAGTCATGGATAATTCTGACTAAAATAAGACTAAAATGCTCAGACTTTTAGTTGACTAAAACTTGACTAGATTAAAAAGAGTGTGAACGTGACTAAAACTAATAAAAACTAAAATGACAGCTTCACACAAAGACTAGACTAAAACTAAAATTAAAACAGGGCGCCAAAAACAACACTAGTCCTTAGCAATGCATATTACTAATAAAAAAAAAGTTTTGATATATTTAAGGTAGGAAATATACAAAATCTCTTCATGGAACATGATCTTTACTTAATATCCTACTGATTTTTGGCATAAAAGAAAAATCGATTTTTTGACCCATACCATGTGTTGTTGGCTATTGCTACAAATATACCCGTGTGACTTAAGACTGGTTTTGTGGTCCAGGGTCACATATAAGAGGTCACTGTACTATAAAAACATCCAGTAAGTTTCAGACCTCAAAACTTTTTTGTTAGTCTAAAACCAGCTAATATTGAAACCAATCTGCCAAAACGACAGCTTGTGGAATGTGCCATTTTATGACATAATAGTGTGACTAAACACCACCTCCGCAGAAGAAGATCAATGCCTGCTTAGACATCGCTGCCTGTTTAGCCCTGCCCACTGATTCGCATATGTAGTAAGTAAATAATGTACTGTTAGCTAATCATAGCAGTGGGCGTTTACTTCCGAGTCTACAATCTGCCACGCATATTCATTCCGATAAGGGGGGTCAAAACAGGACAGAAAATAGCCTATTACTTCTAAATTATGATATTTTTTGATGTACAAATCTTGATAACATTAGAAGTGGACCTCAGAGAAAAGTACAAAATAAAAACAAAGGCAGCACAGGACCCCTTTAGAAACACCTTATAACAAGATGGATTCTGATTGGCTGATCATTAATCAACTGGAAAAAGTTGTTCTGAAAGTGATTCCAATGATATCATTCATCTGTGTTGTTATCATTATAGTTGTAACATGGAATCCACTGTTCTCATAGAATTAGAATGATTCTTAAAAGTTTATAGTTGTCATTATCGTTATAGTTATCATCCTTGGTGTGAACGAGTCTTTAAGCTATTAAAGTCCCCATCAAATCAAATTTTTTTTTGGCTTGTTAGCTTGCTAGTGTGAGCCAAAACAATGAAAAATTTACAATCCCTCACTTCCGCCAATATGCTCAACATACAATGGATCAATGAAAATCGTCAGATTTTCTGTCTAATCAAATGCTTTATAGAATCTGATGCATCCCGCCCTCTATAAATAAATACTGAAGATGCTGCTGAAATTGCTCACTTCTTAACAGATTTACTATTTTCCATATGGTGAATGGCATGGAGTATGCTATATAGTGGATAGGGATTGAATCAGACAGTGTACATTTGCTTGCCATTGGGGCAAATGAAGTATGGTTTCGCGTTGTGTCACAGAGACAGCTCTGGTCCAGAGACACACGATAGCACAGAGCGGATCGTATGCGCAAGCCGGCGCAGACCAGAAAACCTGTCAGACCTATTTGAATTTTAAACAAAATGCTATGTTTTAAGTGACATGGATGAGATTAGGAGGAGAAACAATTAGACAAACTTAGAATAATTAGAAACAGCATTGACGGTTAGAAGAGATAACACCGGTGCCATGCACCAAAACAAATGACACAATATTCAAACTAAACTACACATCTATAACATCATTGCAATCATGTTTTTTCTTTAATATCATTTTCATATTGTATCTAAAGGAGTTATTACACTGTGGATGTCAAATGTGGTTTTACCAAGCTTAACCAATGGCACTGGCCGAGCTGTGATATAAATGAAATATAGTTCATATCTCTATAAAATAAAACAATAGTCCTGTGTGAATAGAAATTTAACAGATAAATGACTACAAAAGAAGTTTGTCTTACTGGCTTGCTCAGTATTTTTATGTTCTCTGTTGGCTTTATTCAAGGTACTTGAGCTTGACCTTTCACTTGCAAAGCTTGTATCACAAGGCCAAATAAACCCAGATTATGCTCAACTGTTGTGCAAACTCATAATACACCCAGAGACTACTGTAGCACAGTAGTCATTTTCTCAGCTTTTCCAGGGTTTGTTTTTAATTATGTATTTCCATCCAGGTTGGAGATGGAGCATGCATTAAAGTTATCACAACAAAAGTACATGCACCATTGAGGTCTCAGAGCAGTGTAAAGGGTGAGTCACATTCCTCCCATCATCCACCAACTGAAACAATGCCATGCCCAGTATCACAGTCATGTGATAGTCAGATTACATTTTGGGTGGTTTATTTTGCTGTTGCAGTTGTTACTACTTTATTATTGTACTAAAAATAGGTTTGCATTCTGAGTGTTAATATCTGTATAACTGACAACCCATATTAATTCACTACACTCACCACAATATTGTAGCTTTGCAAACACCCCACCCCCTCTACAAAACATTCAGTATTACATTGCAACACAAAGTGGGTGTTCGGAAA
>JAFVLL020027509.1:186271-193693 GCA_021397915.2 Tor tambroides
TCGATAGATAGATAGATAGACAGACAGATAGATAGATAGATAGATCGATCGATCGATCGATAGACAGACAGAGACAGACAGACAGACAGATAGATAGATAGATAGATAGATAGATAGATAGATAGACACAGTCAGACAGACAGACAGATAGATAGATAGATAGATAGATAGATAGATAGATAGATAGATAGACACAGTCAGACAGATAGATAGATAGATAGATAGATAGATAGATAGATAGATAGATATACAGATAGATAGATAGATAGATAGATAGATAGACAGACAGACAGACAGACAGATAGATAGATAGATAGATAGATAGACACAGTCAGACAGACAGACAGATAGATAGATAGACAGACAGATAGACAGAGATAGATAGATAGATAGATAGATAGATAGATAGACAGACAGACAGACAGACAGACAGATAGATAGACAGACAGACAGACAGACAGATAGATAGATAGATAGATAGATAGATAGACAGACAGACAGATAGATAGACAGAGACAGACAGACAGATAGATCGATAGATAGATAGATAGATAGATAGACAGACAGACAGACAGACAGACAGATAGATAGATAGATAGATAGATAGATAGATAGATAGATAGATAGATAGATGACAGATAGACAGACAGACAAATAGACAAATAGACAGACAGATGACAGACAGACAGATAGATAGATAGATAGATAGATAGATAGATAGATAGATAGATAGATAGACGACAGACCGATAGACACAGTCAGACAGGCAGACAGACAGACGGACAGACAGATGGACGGACGGACGGAGTGTATACACATTATATATATGAAAAATGTGTTCGTTGTGATCACCAGGTAGCAGTCCATTCTTTTGTGGAGAATCTGTTCAGGAGTATCTGGGGATTGCCTAACAGCAGGGCCCCACTGGCCATCAAATACTTTTTCGACTTCCTGGACACACAAGCAGAGAGAAAAAAAATCTCAGATCCAGATGTTCTCCACATCTGGAAAACAAACAGGTGCTGGACAACACACTTTTATTGAAGTACACTTTGCACAGCTCCACCAGCAGCAGCTGTACTGACTGCTCACAAGATTTATTAACATTTATATGTTCATCCATATATTTTCAAATCTCCCTATCAGCCTTCCGCTTCGTTTCTGGGTGAACATCCTGAAGAACCCTGACTTTGTGTTCAGCGACATGGAAAAGACGCCTCACCTGGACGGCTGTCTGTCCGTCATCGCTCAGGCCTTCATGGACTCCTTCTCGCTAGTCGAGCTACACCTGGACAAGGTAACCACTGAAACCTAACATAGAGAGCTGTGAATATCACAGAGATTGCTGACTCTCTTTTTCTCCTACAGCATTCACCAACCAATAAGCTACTCTACGGCAAAGACATCCCTCAGTACAAACAGGAAGTGAAGTCTTACTACAAGTTAGTGAAGGACCAGTCTTCAGTTAGCAGCCAAGAGTTGAAAATATTTCTTCAAGGGGAGTCAAAGGTACACTATGTCAAACACTACCTAGAAATTAAAGAAAGTGTATTGATAGGAAGATGATTGAAATGCAAATTACCTAAATGTTAATTCCCCTTCTTCATCAGAAACATCAAAATGAGTTCAACGAATCTGCGGCTCTGCGAGAACTCTGCAAATTCATGCTCCGCTACTTCAGCGAGGTACGAATCTTGCATTATCATCGCACATCTACTCTTTCGTGCATTTGTGGCAGTTTCACAGAACATTTTCACAGGATTTTCAGGCATATCAAAGCCACCGAAATTCTGTAAAGGAAACCTATTTTGCCACTTTAATGAAATGTAACAACACTTTCACATCCTGTTTTAGTTCAGGATGTTCAAAACCTGTTTTGAAAGGAGATTTGATACTGTGTATTCCCCTAGAAATCATCTGAAAGTTGGGTGGTCAGGAATGATGAAGTATTCCGATTTAGCACAGTAATTATACAACACCATGACTTTTTCTTTTTTAATACTCTGCCTCTACAGGTTTCTCAGAAGCTGGAACAGACAGACGCCCCCGATAGGTTGAAAGAAGACATGCAAAACGTGAAGGAGCTTTTTGAAAACATGAAGCGAAGTGCTTGGAGTTGAAATTTCTGATCTTGTTATGCATATGGGTATTTACACTGCATTTTGTTTTGTTTTTTAAGCTGGTCATTAAACTGGGCGCATCTCCGTCATAAAGACTCTCAGCATTATCAGCCATATATTAGAGAAGACAGATTCTCTTCTGTTTGTTGGACATTGTAGAGACTAAGTGAATGTAATGTACATTGATGAAATTTAGTATCTCAATGTATCTCAAGCCCATGACTTTGTAATGCAATGCAAAACTTGATGATTTATATGGTTTAATTAGATTTTTTGCTTTCTAAATCATATATTATTTTTTACTAGCTACAGAATTTGCCTCTATTTGCCATTAATCTGCCAGGTCAAGCGTTCATACTTTTTGAAATCTTTTGAAAATGTACTAAACGAATTATTTTTGTAATTTGCATAATTATTCAACTGTTCTGGTCTGCACTATACTAATAAAATGTGTGCAGTTTTATGTGAAGAGATGTTTCTAACAGTGTGGTCACCGTTAATCTGTGTTCCTTTGTCGCCCTCTATTGGTTATACTAGTTATTACTTATAATACGACAGCTTGCATTATAGACAACAAGGACATTTTTTTTCAGGACAGAAAAGATGCATTAATGAATTACGTTATCCATAAGGAGTAACATTCAGAAAAATACCAAAAAAAAAAAAAAAAAAATGGGTGTAATTGCCAATATATTTTTAAATGTTAGGGGAAATAATTGAAAGTATATAGAAACAGTATAATTTTGATTGTAGTTGTAGTTTTTTTTTTTTTTTTTTTTTAAATCTAATGTATCACTTAGGATATATTGACGGAGGTTAGGTTTACTATTTGCCAATTTCAGTTTATGAATATGTCCAATCAATAATAAATAGCTGAATTATAATTGTAGTATTTTGATCAGTGTTTATTCAATTTCTAAAGTCTAGGAAAATAGAGATCAACAAAAATTTATAAAATGATATTTATTAATATGAAACATATCCAATACCATATAAGATAACAAATAAACAATACACTCCATAATAATTCCATATTCCATAATAATAATACATTTTTATATTTAATGCATAACGTTTGATTTTATAAGTAAAATATAAGTTTTTTAGCAATATAAATAAATTGACAATGTATTCAAGACCTTTGTTAATTTTCTTTTCATAATATACAACAATATCCTTTAATGTAAAAAAGTAGTTCAGCTTTACTAAATATATACTTCTTGTTTTCTTTCTTTTTTTATTGCATAAGAACAGTACCACAAAGATCAGTTTCATTCATATTAGCATCAAAGGAACAAACAAAGGAGGGGGAAACTACGGGGCATAGCTTACAAGAAATTTCCATAAGAAAATAATTCAAAAATTCTATACAATTCTATACTTTGAATATAATACCAAAAATACACATTCTATATAATTCTATACTTTGTGCCTTTTTTTAATTATATGTTTACATTTCTATAACAAACTCAATGACATAGTGTGACGTAAATTTCAAGGCAGAATCCGATTGGCTGAAGGGATTTGGGCGAGCCTCATTTTCATGGGGTGCTCCTGCGCATGCGCGTTCGTCCACCGACGCGTCACTGCGCATTCAACATGGACCCGACGGTGAAGCGGTAGCGACGGACGCCTCTACGAATCATGTTTATATTTTCCCATTACGACGCTTCATTATTCAGAAGAAGACACTCCGGTTGACCGGAGGAAACCTACAATGTACAGCTTCCAAAATCTGCCGCCCGTCCTTGGATAAGTGATTGATGAGATACCGGTCATGGCTGGATTGATCAAGAAACAGATCCTTAAACATCTCTCCAGGTCAGAGCTGATCCCTTCCTGACGGGTTTTACATACATGTCGATGCTCGATTAACACGAATCGTGTTTTAAAGGCTGAGATGAGTCCTGCTGATGTGGCTGTGCTGGATGACACATGCCGATGGGTCATAACTGGGTTTGACAGCTTGCCAGACAAAATGCTGTTGCACTGGGTTGATGTCAAAACACGCTTTGGGTGTCATGTCTCCAGCCAAACGAGTCTGTCTGCTCTCATCTTAATGTTGTTTTTTGAGGGTCAGTGTGATAGAGAGGGTGCTTCGTGGCTTGGGTTCTTTTTTTAGATTTCCTCTGCCTTGAAAACCACCCCTCATCCCATTCAGACAGGTTAGATCCTTGGGAAGATTTAAGTGGATTCATGACATCGCATGACTGCCTAAGCCCATTTTTAGCCCTGTGGTGTATCTGGTTGACACTTAAAAGCTCAGTTAATCATCAAATAGTCTAGTAGGATTCCATGTGAACTAAGAATTTATACAAATGTATACGATTATGGGACATAAATGAAAGGTTTAGAGTCTGAATTTGGCATCTTGAAGTTGGCATGGAAAAATAAAATCTGTTTTCCACATGTATGTTTTAGATTTTAGTGTGAATGATTCATCCATGCATGTTATTTTTTCTTTTTCATTTTTAATTTAAAATGTCATAACCGGATCTCCCAGGTGAAAACATTAGACTTTTTTCTGGTGATGTATGTAGGACTTCTCCAGTCATTTACTTAAACGTATTCGCTGCAAGCTCACATTCATCTGCCTCCATCAACAACCAATGCTTAGACCCGCCCTACATTTTACACTTTCAGATAAACCATTACACTTGGATGTACGTCAAAAAAGAAGAAAAAAATCTGTCGCTATTTAAGTTTCATCACAACTTTAAATCATAATATTGGGTGGGTGACGTGTCCCCTTGTGTGTCTATGGTGATTTCATTTCACCAGGCCTAGATAGACAGAATTGGACTTTTTTTGTGCTAATCTCAGATTTATTTTGGATATATTGGATTTAAACATGGTTTAAGAGATTAGAGGTCTGAATAATCAAACTGGCCAAAGTATTTAAAGATGGAAATCAGCTATTCAATAGATATTTTCTAATTTAGATATTTTACATTTACCATGTTGTTCCAAATTTGTGTGGCTTTCACAAGTGGAAGATACTTTGGAAAACATTGGCTTCTATATCAACATTGGACCTCGTTTAATACACAAAACATGGATGTTCAGGAGATATGTAGAACTTTATGAATGACAAGCATTCCAGTTCTTTTGAAATCTGTGGGAATGATAACTATATTAGCATGCACACCAATGCATGGTAACTTTCTGTTTATTTTAAGTGCACATTACAGTTTTGTCATCTGCTGCTTTAAATACTTGAGCCTGTCAAATGTGGATAGATTATGATTGGTTGTCAATGGTTTTATCATTCATCAGCTAAAAAAAAAGTTGTTCTGGAAGCAATTCCAACAATATCGCTCTTATATCATTATCAATATCATTATATTTGTGGTTTGAACTTTTAGCCCTGTAGGTGGAGGACTCTCCAATTGAGCGGGTTGGAGGAGTCACATCAGTTCATTTCTGTAAAGTTTGTTGTGGAAACTTGAATTAAAACTGGGTGGATTGTAAAGATACGGCCTGGGTTCAACAGAAACAATGTTTTGCCTTTGCGGCCGAGTGCACATTGTGCCAAATGGTTTCACTATTGTGTGCTATTGTTGTGTCAGTTCTTGAGACCAACCTACCTGCATTATTTATTCCCTCAGTGGAGCGAATCCAGATGAAATACTACACCTATTCATTCAAAATGACAAAAGAGGCCATTTGGTAAAATGGTGAAATGTGTCTCATGGTGTTCCTCATTTGATAAGCAGTAGCTCAGGTCCAAGATGTCGATCAGTCAGCGTGATAAAATAAAGATGGTGTGGGATGGCGTCTCATAAGGGTCATAACTTTAGACCGTGCCCTTCGGGTTGGTGTTGTTTGCACACTCTGCATTTTCTAGAGGAATAGTGGCGCTCAAGGCCCCCTAAAAATGGATAGTGCACTCTGTGGACCTTGACTTATTGTTTATGACGTTGTGTTGATTTAATTTACCGCTGTGGGACTTTTACCCAGACTTTGACCTACACAAAATCAAGTTTTCCTCTTGCGGCAGCACTTTTTCAATCTGTAATATTCTCATATTTATTGTTATAGCTTATCAAACATTTTGGGTAATTTCCAATCGGCCGATACAAAGTGGACTTAAGAGGGTATGCCGCTATCTTGCATTCGATTTCAAACCATAGAGAGTGTAAAACAGCATGGGGAACAAGTCAACATAGCACTTCACTGGAAGTGGAAAGGGAAATTTACCCACCAGTCTTTGTGCACCACCTTAGTGCTACATAAAGTGTGGTTCTAATTAAAGCAGTGAAGCTATAATTAGCTATTTTGAATATAGTGCTTTATATTATTATATTATATTATATTATATTATTACATTATCTAAATATATAGTATGTTTATATTTAAAATATTTTAAACGTATAGGCCTAATAATATTTCTTATATATATAGTTTTGTTGTTGTGTCTGATTTAGTGAAAATCAGAAGAGGTCCAATTAAAGCAGTAGGCAGTTGTCAAAGGAATGAAACATGCTTGGCCTGTATTTCCAGTCTCTGGCCCCCATTTTAGAAGATAAATCAGATAATGCAGACCTGTCTGTCTGTTAGTGTGTGTTCATGGCTAATCATTGTAAAATCAGGGTAGAAACTCTTGTGGTGGTCATTGAGGCTTACCCTCTTATAACTAGTTTTCTGGATAGCGTATCATGAACTCCAAGCCAGAATGAGAAAATATTTCCATTACAGAATCAGAGTTACACTTAAGATCAGGGTTCATCTAAATGAATAGTTCATTCAGTAATGTTATCATTTACTTGCCATCATGTCACTCTAAACCTATATGACCCAAAAGAGCTGCTCTGTAATTGAAGTGAATGGCAATCAGGGACAGTCAAGCTTCAAAAATTAAAAAAAAAACCTTAAATGTATTTTAAAAGGCAAATGTCATATTCCAAGTTTTCTGAAGCCATACAAGATGTCTCTGTGAGGAATAGATTGAAATTGAAGTCATTTTTATTTTCCTGACAGATGTAGTCACCATTCACTTTCACCAAATGGAAAAGAGCAGCGCGAACATCTTACTAAACTTCTTGTTTTGTGCTCCACAGAAGAATGGGTATTTTAATTTAATAAATAAAGAAGAATCAAGTTAGAGGTCTGCGCGGGACTGTTTTTTAAGTCCCGCTCCCGCGAGGTTGTATCCCGCACCCACCCGTTCCCGCTATATATTCACTCTTTGTTCACCCGCTGTCCGCTTTGAATAATTTTCTTCCCGACCCGACCGCTCCCGCTAAATTTAGATCTCATTTTCAGAATCACAAATTTAAATTTCCTCTACTGAAAGAAAGAG
>JAFVLL020027509.1:193793-206864 GCA_021397915.2 Tor tambroides
TATCGAAAAAAGTATCGTTCAGGAACCGGTATCGAACTCAAGGTATCGGTATCGGTATCGGTATCGAAAATTTTTGAACGATACCCAGCCCTAGAATTCAGTGCTGAAAGTAAAAACCATGTAGATCCTGTATGAATCTACTTGTTCTTCTGTGTGAGTTCATTCTGTGGCGCTTTGTGCATATTATGTGATAGTTGATGGTATGTATGAATATCTGTGCATCTGACAGTGTGGTCTTGTGCTGTTAGGCCAAACACCACCCTCATATCAGTTCAACAGTGCTTGTATCACTGGGAAGGAAATGTGTTGACTGTTAAAACACTGTTCGTTTTGTAGGAAGTTGGTTATATTCTTTCAATGACATTCTTGTCATCTAGAAAGGGGCAGTATGGTGGTTTACAAAATTCATTGGTAGAAATGTGTGAACTTGTAATTTTTACATGACCTGTTCTCACTAGCTTTGCTCTTCAGACAGTCCTGTTTTATTATTATTGAAATAAACTTTAAATGCTTGTATAGTCCATTAGAACCAAATAAAGTTATATTTACCACAGTTTTGCCAGTAGATGATCCAGGTGTAGTTAAATTTGAGCCCACCTGATGTCACCCAGCTGGCACCTGTCCGATCTCTTCACTGTAGTGATGGAGCGTTCTGAGGACTGACCTGATATCTGATATCAGAGAATGAAGGTAGGCCGTGTCTGAATGAATATTTAACTGTTCACAGAGCACAGCTACGTAACGCAGAGGCCAGACTATTCACATTTCATTTTGAACTGGCATGTCTATGGAAGTTTTCACACTCCCTGTCTCATGTTTGGTTTTGTTTCACACACAGAGTGATGAACAAGCCCACACAGAGCTCTTTGCACAGCGGCGGTTTAATAATTCACACCGCAGTTCTGTGGCGACTCAGAATAAAGGAAATTTGTCTGCCTCATCATCATTGAACTGTTTTTTTCCCCCTTTACTTCCTCCACACTTACGTCTTTCAATACAAAAATAATAAATAATAAAACAATCAATTTTATACAAGTGTTCATTTGCATTGTTTTGATTTTATTTATTTTTCTATTGAATTTAAATTTTAGCTTAATTACATATAATTTTCATAATTCTTTTTTAAATTGTTTTTTTTTTTTTACATCTTTTTAATTTTGTTGCTATTTTTAATTGTTATTATATTTACTTTTTATTTAATCTTTTCTATTGAATTAAATTTTTTATTTACGTACATTTAATTTTTTGATTTATTTTATTTTTAATTTACTTTGAATTTATTTTTACATTTGATTTTTAAATTTGTTTTATTTTATTATACTTAATTAAATAAAAATAAAAATTAATTGATTTATTTTTAATTATATTTATAATAAAACTTGATTTATTTAAGTATTTATAATATAACAATAATATATATATATATATATATATATATATTTAATTATTATTTTAATTACATGTATTTTTTTTTATTTATTGTTTTCCCATTGATTTAAGCAGGACTATAAAAAGAGACTCATAGGAAAGTGAGTGCCACGGTTTCCGACCTTTAGACACTTTCATCCTTATTCAGGCTTTGGAAACTTTTGTTATCTGTTCTAACTTTACCTTCATGAACTAAAGTACAGTAGTTTCTAGGTTTCCAGGCCAGTGGTTACCTCAGTGCAGCATTTAAACACTTAAACAGTTTAAAACAGTTGCCTCTGTATTTGAAGCTTTGAAGTTATTGAAATGGTTATTGGTGTTTTGTCCCTCAGTAATTAGGCTTTAATAATCTACTTGTAGTTCTTTATGTAGAGCTCTTTATTTGATTCTGTTAGAGTGAGATAGTTGTGAAACAGGATTAACCGGCCATCTAAGAGTGTTCTCTCAAACGCAGATTACACCTAGTCTGGGACCTAATTACACAGTTAACGGTGACTCTCAAAGGAGCAATCATTTTTAGTCTAGTTTTTGGTTTAATCTGTCAGAGAGAACTGTTTGCTGCTGTTAAGCTGCAACTGTGTGTGTTAGTGTGTTTAAACTGGGCTGAAGGTCGAATAAACAGGCCGTCCAACATCTTCAAGCTATTCATGACACAAAAACATTTTTTGCCCAGACTAGTGTTGACCTTGGCCACATCATAAGCTTTGAGTGACCGGTTTTTCCCCACCCTGACCTGTTTGTGTCATTAGCCCGCCAAGCGAAAACAGCTGAAGGAAATGATAACAAATGAGTTCTGTTATCAACCTCGGTGCTGAGAGCCGTGCGGAGAACATTGCACTTGCGGGAACACTCTTAAACATTAACTGAAAAAGCAATTGACTCAGAAACAGAAGGTCATGGCCATGCGGAGCTCTCCTCGGTTTCTCCAGGTCACTGAAACCGATGTGCATTTGGATCCTCAGGGTGGCTACATGTTCAAAGAACATTAAAAATCGCTCCAAATATATTCATTCCATTGTGGATAGAAAATATCAGCAGGGCTTAGATGAAAACCATGGCTGTCTGTGACCTCCAAATGCAAATGTAGCAACTTGCCCCCGTTGGCAGCCATATTTGTTTCAATTGTTTGTAGAGTCGCATTTTTACCCATCATGAGATGGTTAAAAAAGAGCACAACAGTGGGAGCATTTACCCTCCGCTTAATGACCATAATGGGATGGATGGATGAATGAATAGCTTCCAATGTAAGACAAATGACAGCAATAGTTTTGGATTGCCTTAGGCTACAGTGTTAAATGATGTAAATAATTATTTCTGATTCCTTTATTCATTAACCATCCATTCTCCAGAAGCAGGATGTGATGAAATCAGACCAAATAATTTCACATACACAGTTCAAGTTGAATATTTCAGCACATTAAATTGAATCTGAAACTCTCCATTGAAAATTAACGGCTTGCAGTAAATTTAATTTAAATGGTTGTTTAGGATTAAATAATAATAATAATAAATTACATAATAAAATTAAATTAATTAAAATATTTAAAAAAAATATCAAAATATTTTTAAAATTTATATTTACAATGATTTAATATTTAACGCTGAGTAGGACATTCCAGAATCACACACAAGTAAATAAAGATCCATCCAGAGTACAGTATTTCTTAAACATATTTTATTATATTGTGCTGGTTTAAGCTCTCTTGAGAAATAATATTACTCTGCAAACAACTTTAAAGAAAACTTTATCAGTGTCAAAATTTAATCCATTGGTCTTTTATATTATATCTATGTGTTACTTGCCATCAAAATTAAAACACTAAAACTTAACTAACCAACCAACCTTAAAAATGTAACAACATAATTATATTTTTAATAATAATAATAATAATAAAATAAAATAGTAATAATAATAAAATAAAATAGTATATTAATATTAATTAAAAAATTGATCATTAATTATAATTATACAAATAATATTATTTTTACAATTTTATTTATTTTTTAATTGTTATAATAATGTTGAACTCATTGTGACTCTCCAATGAAAATTTAGTACTTGCATTTTTCCCCCCCTTTTTTTCTTTTTTAGCAAATCATATATTTAATCAGTGAACACCTATTATTGAACTTATTAAGCATATCTGAAACATTCACACACACACATAAACTCACACTGCTTAAGTGGTGGGTGGTAACAGCACAGCTCACCGGTCTACTTGCTTGTAAAGCTGTAATTACAGTCAAGAGAAAGAGCCATTAAACCATAATGGGAAACTGCATTGTGCTTTTGTTTTGTTTTTTCTTTTTGCCTCCCTCAGTTTCTTCATTCATATTACTGATTTTATTCCCTGATTTCTCCCTGTTCCTCTTTCTCTTTTCTGCAGGTTTGCTAAGAACCTCTCCCCAGATAAGATTAATCTGAGCACTCTGAAAGGGGAGGGCCAGCTTACCAACCTGGAGCTGGATGAGGAGGTTTTGCAGAACATGTTGGATCTGCCCACCTGGCTCGCCATTAATAAAGTCTTCTGCAACAAGGCTGCCATCCGGGTAAGACACGCCCCTGCTTCTTGATGACTTCATCACTATGAGTCCCTCTGACACAATAATCCCTCTGATTATTGTAGAATCACCTGGGAGGATAATTAGGATAATACCCTTGGATGGCATTCAGTTATTAGACTGCATAGGCCGTTATTAAAGGTGACATATTGTGCCCCTTTTAACAATATGTAGTATAAGTCTCTGGTGTCCCCAGAATGTGTCTGTGAAGTTTCAGCTCAAAATGCCCCACAGATCATTTATTATATCATTTTGAAAATGCCTATTTTGAGTGGAAGCAGAAACACGCTATATTAGAGGATGTATCTTTAAATGCAAATGAGCTGCTGCTCGCCGCCCCCTTTTCCAGAAGAGAGCTGCGCCATTACAGCTCATACCTGCTGAAAACATCTGTTTTGCTTCTGATTGTCGTGTTTATCGTGCTGAAATCATGCGTTTTAAACCATATTAGTTTAAACTTCTGATATACGGTTTTCTAAGTGCACACATCCGAAGCACACGGACAGAAAGCGGCTGTCACAGCATGCAAGTACTAAACTAAGTTCTCTTTCACACACAAGTTTACGTTAAAAACACACGAGTTACAAAAACAGTCGGTTATGTCTGTGAAGGTAAACAGCTGGGAACTAAATCGCATGTTTATTTTAGATCTGTGTGGCAGCAGCAATATACAGTAAATAAATCAATAAATCCACTGCTCTGTTGTCTTCTCCGAGGCTGGGACTGTAAACAGTGTTCTGTGATCGTCTATGCAGCCAAAGGTAGAACAGTTAGCATGTTTTGCTCAAACTTTCACCATGGCATTAGAACTGGTACACCGTTGTCGCTTGCAAAATAAAAATGACGGCGCAGCGGGTGGAAACTTAAAGATTAAGGGGCGGTAATATTATAATGAGATCCCTTTGCAACGTCACTAGGGGAGCGAAATCAGACACGCTCGTTTTTTCAGACGCTTGCAGAAAAAGGCTTACCAAAACAAAGTTACTAGGTTAATCTTTTTCACGTTTCCTTGGTTGGTAGATGCACCGGGGACCTGATTATAATACTTAAAACCTGGAAAAGTTAGATTTTCATGATATGTCACCTTTAAAGATTTTATATTTAATATTAGCCTAATATAATTTATGTCTAGTTTTGTTGTATTACTTTTTAATAAAAGTGATTTTTTTTTTTTTTATTCAGTATCATTAAAATGATTGAGTTCAATTAAAAAGTCTTACAAAATTATTTTATATTGTTTAATAAAATAATAAATTATTAAAAATCATTTTCCGTTTTGGTTTTCGGCCAAGTGCATCCAGAATTTTTGGTTTCGGTGTCGGACCAGAATTTTTATTTCGTTGCATCCCTAATTTTATTGTATTGGATAAAATTGCTGTTGTGTTATACTCACTTAAGCATAAACTTTAGAAAAAAAAAATAATTTGATAACATTACATGTAATCTTTAGCAAAATCTCAAAATAAACATTCATAAAGTACATGCTAAAGTAAATTCACTTGTAGCATTTAAATAGTTGAATTTTCAGTGTTTTAAGTTATTGTGACCATTTAAAAAAATATATCTAAAATATTTTACATTTACAGAAGCCATAATTTGAAGATATTATTTTTATTACTAAAATAATAATAGTAGTGTAGTTATTAATATAAATTTATAATTGTTATTGCTGTTAGTATTAATAATAATAACAATAGTAGTAGAAGTAGTAGTAGTAGTAGTAGTAATAATGATGATGATCATGATAATAATAATAATAATAAAATAATAATTATAATAATACTAATTATTATTATGTTTTTATTACTTTTCTATTACTTATTATGTATTTTATTATATTTATTATTATTATTACTATTATTATCATATATCATATTATCATATTAGTCATTATATATTTTTTCCTTGACACAATATTATATACTGGCTTTCATCATATTTAAAAGTACATATTTTAACATGACTGCAGTACATACTAAGCAGAGTCTTTGGAGTCACATTTGAATGTATTGCTGTTAGTATTAATAATAATAGTAGTAGAAGCAGTAGTAGTAATAAAAACAATAATGATGATAATAATAATAATAAAAAACAATTATTTTTATTATTGTTGTTGTTTTTATTACTTATTTTATTATTTATTTTCTTTATTTTATTATGGCTATTAATAATAGTAATATTAGTCATAATATATTTTTTTTCTTGACACAATATTATACACTGGCTTTCATCATATATATTGCATATATTTTAAGTATATATTTTAACATCACCACTGCAGTACACATTAAAAGCAGAGTCTTTCACCACTTTTGATAATTAGGAAACCAGACAGCAGGTTTGTGGTGAGGAAAGACAGTGACTGAGCTCTGTAATCTCAACAGCAAATCAATGACGACACGCTGACCACGCAAACCTCAATAGAGCAAAGACGCAATGTTATTTCGAATGGCTCAGTATTGCCATAACAATGGCTCGACAGTTGCAGGAAGCATTGTAGTAATTAAAACCTGACGTTATAGGTGATACTTTAGTTACAGGAACAAACACCACATAATTTCCCTGTCCTGTTATTTCGGTCTGTAGACAGGCTGATCTTGTAGTTTTACTTTCTACTTCTATTTGAGCTTTTCCTTTCTCACTTCCTCTTTCTGGCCCCAGCAGACCTTCCCATCCCTTCACTCTGGCATCAATTATCCATTAGTCTGCTGCAGTTTTCCACAACCGTTATTGGCCGTTCCTCCATTCTTGTCTAGACATGCTCAACCAAGTAGTTGTTTAATGAAACCTCAATGGATGTCATTGTGTGTATTGATAAAATACGATAACCGCAGCTGTTCTGAGGGTCAGTGCGGCCCTTGTGCAACAATCTGATTGGTTAAAGGAAGCTCACGCCTGGATAATGACTGACAGAGAGAAAGGATGGTGTCTATGATGAACCTCACCAATAGATCCAGCCTTTTCCTATTCCTTTCCCTCTGTTCGTCTCCTCCTTTATTATTCCTCCCTATGATCTCCTAACATCAGTTTTAGTATATTTCAATGCATAATATTCATGCTATAGCTTTTTACTCTCTACTTTCACATCCATATTCGAGTGCAGAGGTAATGAAATACAGCTTTTTATATTCTGCTCTTTTGAGATGAGTGCGTGTGTGTTTTTTTTTTGTTCCCGTCTGACTCTTTTTAAGAGGAACGTAGAGTTTTCTCCCTCTGGCTGTGCTCCAGGTGCTTCTGAACGCTCCCTGACACACACTGGAAAAAACTGCTCACGCACACACACACACGTACCTTAGAAGTTAAATTAGTAAGGGCATTTCATAGATGCAATGGTATTCATACTCAGCAAACCGGTAGAGATTATTAGATTGGAAGAACGTGATTTATGAGCTCTTCAAATATCCTCACAAGTAGGGCTGGGCGATATATCTCATGCGATATGCATGCGCATCTCGTCAGTAAAGCCGGTTCCTTGATTAGCGGTAAATCTCCATCACCTGTTTTCAAATGGAGTGGCATTTAATACACGGAGCCGTAGTTTACTGACAAGCTACGCAATATCGCGTTCATTATCGAAGGCGATTCATCTGCGATAATGAACGCGATATTGCGTAGCTTCTCAGTGATCTACGGCTCTGTGTATTAAACACCGCTCCATTTGAAAACAGGTGATGGAGATTTACTGCTAATCAAGGAACCCGCTTTACTGACGAGATGCACATGCATATCGCATGAGATATATCGCCCAGCCCTACTCACAAGTTGATTTTTGACATGTTTCACTATATTTCTGAGGGTGTTTGGCCCTCACAAATATAGCCATAAAAGGAATACAATAAAGCCAATCTTTAAATTGTGTTTTATGTAGAAAATTACAGCAATATTATTAACACACACCAACACAGACATGAGTACATGCATCATATCTTAGCAAAAGTACTGCAAACAGTGCCTAATTACAGGCTGTGTACTTTAATTATAAAGGACAATGTTGGACATACTGTAAATATATTTTTCCTTTGTGTGCATGTGTGCCTTAGATCCCATGGACCAAGCTGAAGACTCATCCAATCACTCTGGTAATAACACTTTATTAAAAATATTTTTTCTTTATTATATTATTTAATTTAATTTTGTTTTGTTTTATCTTGTTTTGTTATGTTGTTTTTGTTGTTTTGTTTTGCTGTTTTTAGATTTTTTGTTTTATTTTGTTTGTTGATTTTTCACTGTTTTTTATGTTCTTTTGTTTTTTGTTGTTTTGTTCTGCTGTTTTTTTGTTGTTCGCTGTTTTTTGTTTTTATTTTGTTTTGTTGTCATATTTTTGTTGCTTTGTTTTATGTTTTGTTTTGTTTTGTTGTGTTGTCGTGTTTTTGTTTTGTTTAGCTGTTTTTTGTTTTGTTTTGTTTGTTGTTTTGTTTAGCTGTTTTATGTTGTTTTGTTTCATGTTGTTTTGTTTTTTGTTGTTTTGTTATGCTGTTTTTTTTGTTGTTCGCTGTGTTTTGTTATTTTGTTTTGTTGTCATGTTTTTGTTGTTTTGTTTTATGTGTTTTGTTTTTTTTTGTTTTTGTTATTTTGTTTGAGGCACTGCTATGATTAAAGGCATGAAAGACATTTTCTGCAGCTTAATTATTGCAACTGTAAATCATGTCTTTCAGTCTTTGGATAAAGTCGTCATGGAGATGAGCACCTGTGACGAGCCTCGCCCTCCCAACGGCCCATCACCCATTGCAACAGCCTCGGGTCAAAGGTCAGTTTCAGTTGATCGGTTTTATCTGTCTTTATTTGTATCTCTCCTCTGCTGCTTCCTGTTTTGATGATTCCTTCTGTCATGGAAAACCTGGAGATATATAAATTGCCTTGAAAAGTGATGGAAAAGATGATTTCTTTTTGTATTTGTTGTTGTTTGTCTGTTTGTTATGAGAGCTAGATATTGGTTTTTGGTGAAAACTTGTAGAGTAAAACTTGCTCGCAAGCCTGATATTATGTGTTTATTTGTAATCTTATTCTCTCTTTGCCAGTGAATACGGTTTTGCAGAGAAGGTTGTGGAGGGCATCTCTCTCTCTGTGAACTCCATAGTGATCCGTATCAGCGCCAAAGCCTTTAATGCCTCCTTCGAGCTCTCGCAGCTCCAGGTATACAGCGTTAACACCAGCTGGTCCACCGGTGACCTCCGATACACACGCATCCTGGACCCCACGCGTGGAGAGGTGACAGCTGATACCTGTGGTGTTGAAGAGTGTATGAGGTATGTGTTTATATAGTAACACTGTGATTTGTTTTAGATCCTAACATTTAAGGAAGTGAGCTGGCAGATGATTAGAATTGAAGCAGATGCCATCCAGAACACAGAACATGAGGTCGTCAGTGCCCCCATACGCCTTATCACCAACCAGTCAAAGATCAGAGTCACTTTAAAGAGGAGGGTAAGGATGCACACGTTTATTTCACACCCTCAATCAGAAACATATGGTCAAATGTTCAATATTAGATCCAAACTGTCAATTTTTGGATCATTGTACTAGCGTGTGTATTTTTGAGAGTGTGTGTAGCGCACGGCAGCCGGGATTCATTTCTCTGTTGGTAGTCTGAATGTTGGCAGATGATTAGAGGGTTTTATTTTGGTAGCATCCAGGCCTCACATAAAAGCTATTGCAAACAAACTGTGTACATTTAGTATGGTCAAATTATGCGAGATTAAATGAAATACAATGGGAAGCACGAAATCTGGGTTTCCTTCATAAACCTGGAAAAAATTAGTGCTGGGCAATGATTAATCACGATTAATCACATCCAAAATAAAAGTTTTTGTGTACATAATATTTGTGTGTGTACTGTGTATGTTTATTATGTATATATAAATACAAATGCATGTATATATATTTAAGAAAAATATGTTATGTTTATATATTAAATATATTTGTATATAATATAAATTATATGAATATAAATATGTACATGTAAATACTAGGGCTGGTAAGCGATTAAAATTTTTAATCTAATTAATTACATGATGTGGCGATTAATTAATCTAATTAATCGCAAATTAATCGCACATCAAATTTGGCTGAGAAATTACTCCCAAAAGATAATTTAAAGTCATTGTTGTGTAAAGCATCAAACAGACATTACAAAAGTAGCTTCAGCAAGAAATATTTTGTTTAATAAAATGTATTACATATACTCTTTTGGACCATGAGGGTGAGTAAATGATGACACAATTGTCATTTTTGGGTGGGTGAACTATAACCTTTAATAATTTATTTTATTCATCTTATTATTATTACTATGGAAATATTAAATTATTTCTTTAATGAAATGATGCTCTAAATAATATAAATGGTAAATGTCTTAATGATTAAGTCATCATTTGATTCTTCAAATGGCTGATTCATTCAGGAGGGAATTAAATGGTTCTTTATGAATGGTCCATTGAATCATTAGGCTTGTTTGACTTGAAGCGGATCATCACCATCAGACCGATCGGTGTGTGACATCAAAGTACTGCAAGAGCTATAGAGAGCAGATGACTCTGCATGTTTTTGAATCGCTCTCGCGGTCCTTTGAATGTCACACACCGATCGGTCTGTGCAGCGCCGCTTCAAATCCAACGCGCCTATGGCCAATTGTTCAACGCGTCAAATGGTTCACCCAATTCATTCAAAATGTGCATTATGAAATGAAATGTGTGTTGCTCGGAGACGAACAGTTCTGCTTTGTCTTTATATTTTCATTGGCAAAACTGAGCAAAATAGACAACATTGTGTCTAAAATAACAATATTAACTTCTTACTTCCTGAACTGTTGTATAAGATCAGTATCACATTTGCACTCGTGTGATATTGCACTTAGCCTATTGCTCGTGTGATATTGCTTAACTATATGATGTAAATATGAGACAAGAACTCAAACAAGGGGCATTTTTGCCCCATATCTTGAATTTTAGGGACATTCTAACTACGTTCTCTAGGCTCCATCACGCAATGAGTTGTTGCCCTACCTCATATTTGTCATCAATCAACTGTATGAAATGTCAGCTGACCCACATAGGTCTGGGGCTAAATGCGTTAAATGCGTTAATAATTTTAACACGTTATTTTTCACCGTAATTAATTAATCTAATTAATGTGTTAAATTACCAGCCCTAGTAAATACATGTAAATAATTTAAAAAATATATACTGTATGTGTGTGTCTTTATATATACATAATAATATACAGAGTACGCACACATATATAAACAAAAACTTTTATTTTAGATGCGATTTATTGCAATTAATCGTTGCCCAGCGCTAAAAAAATTATATTTTTTTAAAAAAACATTTTAAGTCAGTAAAACATCATGACGTAAAATTAAGAGGAATATTAAAAATTCTAAACTGTTGAAAATAAAAATCTAAATAACTGAAAAAATAAAGCTTGACTGCTGTCATTAAATAAAAAAATCTATTCAACAATATAATACATACAACAATATAATATATACAGCATAAATACAATTGTTTTTTTTTTTTAAACAAAATTACTATTTTTATTCATCAAGGATTAATTAAATTGATCAAAAATGATGGTGAAGACAAGTTACAAAAGATTTCTGTTTTAAATAAAAGCTATTCTTTTGAACTTTCTATTCATCAAAGAATCCTGAAAACAAAATGTATCACCATTTCCACTAAAATATTAAGCAACGCAATTGTTTTCACTGAAGACTGGAGTAATGCTGAAAATTCAGCTTTGCCATCACAGGAGTAAATTGCATTTTAAAATGTATTAAAATTTAAAACTGTTTTGTTTCTTTTTTTATTGCATTAATGATTCACTATATTACAGTTTTTACTGTATTTTGTTTTTAGTTTTTTTTTCAAATGCGGTCTTGACGAGCTGAAGAGACTTCTTTAAAAACTTTGCTAATGATTACTATGATTACTAATGTGATATCCCACAGTATGTGCCTTACGACTGTATGTCCATGTGTTTTCCAGATGAAAGACTGTAATGTTATTGCATCAAAGCTGATTCTGATCCTGGATGACCTGCTGTGGGTGCTGACGGACTCTCAGCTCAAGGCCATGGTGCAGTACGCTAAATCTCTTAGCGAAGCCATGGAGAAATCGGCCGCGCAGAGGAAGAGCATGGCCCCTGACACCACACAGGTGTGTGTTTCATGCCACTTCCTCGTCCTCTTCACTGATCAGCTACTCCACCTGTTTCGGACTACCTCTTTTTTAATTTTTGCTTTTTATTCTCAAAATAGTATTTTGGTGCCCCCTACTGGTTGTACATTTTAGTCCTAGATTTTGCATTGGTGATGTGTTGGATGTTTCATGTTTTATTGGAGCTTCATGTACAGTGTATTGCAACTCTCTTGGTGTTTATAGGTAACACCGGCGCCCCCCTCAGCCCAGCAGGTGCGCACGCAGCAGGCTTCAGCCGCAGCAGATCAGAGCGCTTCCATGGCACGGCTTTTTAACGCCTATGATGTTCGTGAGACCTCACACCACCTTCAAATCACACATCTTGACCTGCATATCTGCGACGACACCAATGCCAAGGACAGAGGTACCACATATGCACACATAATACTGTTAACACCAAAGTGTAATGTAAAGTAAGCTGAAATATGTGTCTTTTTCACTCTGCAGGAATGAATAAGAGATTAGATGGTGGTGCAATGCAGTTGTCCTTCAGCTCTATCAGCGTAGACTATTATCCCTTCCACAAAGCTGGTAAACTCCTCAAACACAGTAAATTCTTCCTGTAATAACCTGCTGAACAGGAAGATGTTCGGATTATTAAAACATCATTCCTTTCACTCTCTCAGGTGAGAGTTGTATGCACTGGATGCATTACGGCGAGGCCACAAAGTCTCGTGAGACCTGGGCCCGTTCTCTCCTGGATGATTTTAAGTCTAATGTGGATATGCTCAAAAACGCAGTCAGTGGCCAGGCACAGAGCTCCCCTCAGCATGGTGAGAACGTCCTGCCTGTTAACACACCCTGATTGGCTGCTTTCATTTCATTGTGACTGAAAAACAGAAAGAGAATGAATTTCATACAACCTATCCAAAATATGTCTGGATCATAT